>PXOB01000122.1:0-161100 GCA_003012115.1 Trichothecium sympodiale
TTAGTTGTACATGTAAAAGGGAATCTGCTTCCGGCCAGAATTGATCATCTTTGCAGCAATGTAAATTGAATCCACCTTGAATGGTTGCGGACCGGCGCGGTCTGGCCTCGAAGCCGACATTTTAGAGGATACCCAACACGTCCATATGTATGTATGTATGCCGGCCAACAACATGTACAGCAGCCCATCGCCGTGCTGCATATTCGATGATGCGCAAAGATTTGTGTATCCACCGCCCTTTTCGCACAGTACAGTTAGCCTCGGTGGCGCCGTTGGTAAAAAAAAAAAAAAGAAAAGTAAAACCGGTCAAAGTGGTGTAGGGTCGGCGATCACACACACCTTGTCGACGGTTCCGAATGCAGGTTTCTAGATAAAAGTCCTAGGCTAATCATTTAATGCCGCCGCCGGTCCCAACAGAAGGCGAACAAGCCCAACGTACGGAATAATAATACCCGTGACATGTTCACCTGGTTTCGTTGTGATGCGGAGAAACTTGCTCTGCCCCCCAAAATGTGAGCTTCATGCACGGCAACCTGTAGGGGGAAGAAAAAAAAAAGGAGGGTAGTAAGTAGTTGGTCGCGTAGTGAGATTTTATCGCAACGGTAGATTTATGACCGATCGGCCGCTGTTTTGTTCCCGGTATTGTGGCGTTGGTTTGCTCCGTCTTACCATGAGAGATCGGCATCGACGTTGCAGCGTAGCAGCGTTGCAGCATTGGTGGGTTGTTATGTACATGCTGGTTGGGTATTCAATATTTTCTGTCCCATTTCTTTAGATATTGGGCTCAAAAAACGAAGATTGAAAAGAAAATTGAAAAAAGTTTTATTCGTGGCGTTGATTGATGAGAGCCAACCATGATAATATCTGTAGCGCGTCTTTGCCCTGTCCTGCAATATTGTAATTGTAATTGTTACTGTAACTTCCAAGGCTGAAACACGCTCTTGCCAATGGACCATTTCGAAAAAAAGCGCCTCAACACCAAATTGCTTGATTCTCCGTGCTATCCCGATTTCTCATATGAATTGCTTGAATCATTTTCGTAGCTGAAAGAAGAAAAAAAACCCCCGAGAAAAAAACATCAAAAATCAAAAGTCAAAATTAAAATTGAAAAATTGCTCAATTTAGTTGCGCTCATTCTCCCTTGCCCGGTTCTGAGCAAGAATAGAAACGAGGCTGTCCACCATGCTCAGCTCAGGCGAGTACGCAAAGTGGCAATCCTGACGACCAGCGGCCCTCATCCCGAAACCAGAAGTCGCAGGCTCAACGTCAGCAGCAGCAGCAGCAGCAGCAGCAGTAGAAGAAGTGGTGGCAGCAGCAGCAGCCGTGTTTGCCGTCGTGGCCGAAGTCGAGCTTGTCTGCGCAGAAAAGGTCGAGTCGTTGGAGCCGCACCGCGGCGTGGCGGAAGAATTGTTTGACTGAGAGGAAGAAGACATGGCTTCTTCTTCGTCACCTGTGGTGGTGGTGGTTGCAGGGGACCCGATGCTTGAAGACTCGAGAGAGGAAATGGATTCCCGTGCAGCTTTGCTTTTGCTTGCTGTCTTTGTCGTTTCAAGTTTGCGTTTAGGCTTTATAGACTTTTCGATTCTTGAACTTCCTAAAAGAAAAAGAAAAAAAGTCAGGAATTTATTTATTGAGAAAAAAAGGTAGAGAGAAAAAGTGGTGATACTGAAAAGTCGAGTAATGACGGTGCAACGTTGAAAGGAAGTGAAGAAAAACTTACTTCGAGTGGTTCGAGGTCTTTCAGGTTGGTGCTCGCTGCTTTCCCGCGCACTGCTTGTACTTCGACCCATCCTTACTTATATATATATATATATATATATACTTGTGTGTATATATGCGCGCGGGAGAGACCCAAAGGGGAGAGGAGACCCAATTATGCAGTAAGAGAGACCCTTGATAAAATAGTCCCGTCCGTCCAACCCGATTCGAGGGGGTTACGCGTGCTCGATATGATGTGTGTGTGGGCTTTTGCAGATTAGAATACACTGTATGTAAGTATATACTTTTTTTTATTCTTCTGCAAGCCGTTGTCGAATTTGCATGTGCCGTTGCCGATGCGCCACTGCCGATTGTGTGTCTTGTGTTGCGTATATATGTAGTAGTGCGTTGGTCTGTGTGTGGGCGAAGATCAGTTCCCAGGGATCTATCTGCTTTTGCTTCTTTTTTGTCCCTTTGTCGATTTGGACAGCGCCGATCCCGTCGTCCGGCAGCAAGGTTGGAAGGGAAGTGGTAATTGCCTATCCGAGATAAAGGCCTTGTTTCTGTGAGAACCCTTTTTGTCGAACAAAAAGAGAGAGCAGAAAAATGTCTATTGTTTGTAGTACAACAGATTTTGAAAAATGTAAAAAAAAAAAAAAAAAAAAGGGGAGGTGGGACAGCAAAATGCTTTATAAGTCAGACAAAGAGGTAATAAATTCTTTTTGTTTTTTTCCCGAGCTCCTCGAATGGAAAAGAAAAGAACCTTTGATGTGTCGCATGAAAAATCAAAAGGGAGGGTAGCTGAGCTGGTTGGTTGGTGTAAGACGTTCAAGCTCTACCGAAAGCGCATGCGCATGAAACATTGATTTCCAAGAAGGAAAAAAAAAAGTCCACAGATATTACATAGTTATTAAATAGCACGGCATTCAAGAAAAGCAGAAGGGGGGTCACGCCTAGTCTCTCTCTCTCTCTTCCTCTCTCTCCTAAAGCGGCGAACCGTAAAGAAGGAGAAAGTTTTCGAGAAATTGAACAAGAAAATGAATGACGATCTGCTTTCCAAAACCCATTTTCAAAGACGACTTCGGCATCCTTTTTACTGCGAATTAAAAAAAACGTACGGAGTAGAGCCAACTTATTTAGGTCCCCTAGTAAGAAGAAAAAGGTTAGCAAAACGGTGAACTAGGTCTTTACCACCGAGCACCGATTCCCGTCTCCGGAAAGAAAGCATTGAGAAGAAGCTTTTGCGGGACCGAAAAAATGGCCATTATTATGCGCTTTTCGTTCTCCAGTCTGGCCTTTTTTTCACCCGCAAGTTTGTGAGGGTTAATATGGAGTAGGGACGAGACCCCTTGTACCCTTTACCGGGCGGGCGGGTACCCGTCTTTTTTCTTTGCAGATCCACGTCAAGCTAGGGGAAAAAAGCAAATAAAAGAAAAAAAGAAAAAGAAAGAAAACCACAATTGAACACCTGCGCGGCAGCAGAGAAGTTACAGCTATGCGGATGCGGACAATGTTGCTGCGACGCACCCGCCCAAAATGCTACACAGCGATATCCCGTCTTGCATGTATGCTGTATGCATGCTACGTGGACGTCAACAGCCAAGCTGTTGGCTGCCGGTCCAGGCCACAGAGCATATTAGCTGCATAAACACACACACACACACACAACTCACAGGACAACACACGCACACGCACACGCACACGCACACGCACACACGACACACCTGCGCCCACCCGACCGCCGCCACCGTCGCCGCCGCCGCCGTCAGAATGTCGCTGCTGTGGTTGCTTTCGGCGTTTGAGGGGACTATCGCCGCCGGGACGCCGTTAAGCAAGGGCGGCGGCCGACGTTTGGGGTAGAAGTACTTGTAAGATAAAATTGATAATAAAGTGGCCCCGGTTCTCTGGCGCGCTCGTCCCCCCTCCCCTCCCCTCCTCCTCAGGGTCTAAGCTTCTCGGAGTCCCAAGCCGTTGGAACTTGCCGCCGCCAAAATGGTGCCGATGGATTGGCTAGTTTCAACCTGAGATCGATGTACATGTAAGTGCCAGCTTTCATGATTGCGTTTTCCCGGAGAAAAGACGAATTCCTTGTTTTGGGAGATTTGAAGAACGACTCGTGAAGAGGAATTTCATCATCGAGACAGAGTGCTAGGCCTGGGGCTGGAATATGCGCTCATTGCAGCATCACCCCAGCCAATGTGACGCATCTGATGCCAATGTCCTTGTGAAGCGGGTTACTTACCTACTACCCGCATGATATCCGACAAGTCGTAAAATGCCGTACCTACAAGTATGTACATTAGCATTAGTATGGTCAACATTTCGGCATTTAATCGGTGGGTTTGCCATTTCTTCAACATGCGGCAGTCTCGTCAATCTCACCTGTTCGACTCGTCAGATTTGCTCCATGCCCGCACATGCAAGGGTACTCCGTATTAGCAGCCTCACCAAAACCACATTACAGTGAGATCTGCAAGCTCATCACACCACCCATCTCCAATCTACATGACCGACTCACCGGTACATACATACCTAGGTTGTAGAGACGGCAACGGCACTCTGCTCCAGACTCAATGACACGGCGGGATGAAAACAAGGGGGAAGACGACGAAAAGAAGTTGCAGGGGATCAGGGGGTGAAATACCTACCGTACCAGAAAGCCAACTTTTTGGCGCCAATCTGGCATCCGGTTTTAGTCCAGCAGGGTTCGCCCAACCCTCTTCATCGGCCGCATCCATCGGCCGACCACAAAAGCTGATCTCCTTCTTCTGCGTCCTCTTTTCTCTTTGCTTCTCCTCGTCGACCCGCCAGACCAAGGGACCCCTCTCGTCGTCCCTCGACCGCCCGGCCTCATGCATCCATCCCCCTCTTTTCTTTTCACGCAAGTAAGCAAGTACATTGAAAAACGCCTAGCAGCAGGCGTAAAGAGAAGAGAAAAAAAAAACCCTTGCCGACCAACAACCAACAAAGTGGACAAATCGGCACGGCGGCCGAAGACAACGCGACTTCACTTGTACTCTGCAGTGGGACCCCTTTCACTAAAACGCAACCGTCGTGGGGTTTCACCGCATCCGCCGCGCCAAATCGCATTGCCGGCCGCCGGACGCTTGCCGACAACCCACGGAGTGTTGATGATATTGGCACCGATTTGGCGTCCTTGGCTCTACGGGTAGACGGCGCCATACAAGTAGTGAGGCGCTTCTTTCCCCCCCCGTGACGTTCATATCGACGGCGGCGTCATGATGCATGCTGGCCAGCCCGAGAAGATGGCTCTCAAAGACGGGGAGATTTGTAGATTGAGCCCAATAATGCTAGTTTCAGGTTCTGAGACATTTGTCTAAGATGGCGCATGTCATGTCTCAATTGGCTTTTCCATTAGGCCGTCTAGAAAGCCACATAGGTCATGTCTCATCTCAGCTGTAATGAACGGCGGTGAAGAATTCAATCAACGAAAGCATAGCTGCTATGCCAAAGATATGAAAAGGATAGTGCGTTTTATGCCATCCTAAACGTGTATAGACAAGGGGGGTGCTTGGATGGCCATGAAGGCATTCCCAACTTCCATTTCCCACGGATCCTTGACCGCCCTAAATCCTCCAAGTATTCTGCCGGCAGTATTTCCTCCAGCCGCCCCACCACCAAATTCATCCTCACCGCCCACTCTTAGAAATCCCATTCTCGCGACTTTTTGTCATCCACCCATCAATCAATCGCCCAGCCACCGTCCATCAAGTCTACCAACCGAAAAGAAAAGACAAACAAGGCACGCGCAACATTTGAAAAAAGGGACGAAAAAGAATCATGGCTTCTCGCGAAGATTACCGACCTCCTCAGGCCGACTCTGGTGCCACCGCCGTGCGCGGCGCTACGGGCATGGGCAACCGCGACGACTACACAATGGCCTACCAGTGCGGCGACTGCGGCTCCCGCGTCATCTTGAGCAAGGACTCCGTCATCGCGTGCGATCACTGCATGGGAAGGGTTTTGTACAAGGAGAGGACCAAGCGGTATGTTTGCACCAGTTGTCTCGGATGGGCTTGCGATCGATGCTAATGGGTTGCAGCATGGTGCAGTTTGAGGCGCGATAGGACCCTGTTTGCGTTCCGGATACAACAATAGATGAGGGTGTATGGGAGTTTGGGCACTGGAATTTGATATAAATGGCGTGGCATGGGATAGTGACATTAAATCTCTAAATTACCAATCACAATCTTAACCGGAGGATCTACCTGATCCTCATGTTTTCGAAAACTCCAAACTCCTATTATGATGCTTTTGTGCCTTGCAGAGAAGAGAAAGGAAATCACTTCCGGCCATGCAAGTACTTGGCGAAACTCGCGTCCGCGACGATGGAATTATCCCCGTCTCCCATTGCAGCCGCGTATCTCGACTGCAAGCCCTCGGAGTCACCTTCGGCTCCATCGGCGCTGCTGTCATCGTCGTCACTTGCGACATCCACCTCATCACTATCATCATCCACGTCCTTGGCGACAGGCAGGCCGCCCACCGACATGCCCTGCATCATCTTGTCCAGCTCCTTGTCCCTAGCTGCCTTCTTCTCCGCCTCGCGCTCCTCCCTTCTTCGCTGCAGTTCTGGTAGATAATCATCCAAAAACTCCTGCCTCTTCTCCTCCACAGCCCGGAAGAACGAGTCTATCCCTGTACCAAGCCGGGAGCTCACGCCCACGACGCTGAGCTGCGAATAAAACTCCTCGAGCACCAGGCTCATGCTGTTGAGCAGGCTGCCCATGTATCCGCTCCCTCCATGGCCCGTACCCTCTCCGCTCGCCATACCCTCCTCGCCCTCATCCCGCCGTAGCGCCTCTTGGAAAGCCTCAAAGTCTGTCATCCACTCCTTGGCGAAAGAAGCATCCTTGACATCGGTCTTGTTGAAGACGAGGATCATGGGCAGCTTGGTCTTGTACAGGATCGAGCATGCGTAGAGCATATTAGACATAAAGGTGCTCGTGCTCGCCGTCCTGGGCGTATCGATAACGTAGGCAATCACAGTAGGGAAACTGCTGGCTAGACTCTCAAGAAGGATCGTGCCGGATGCGGACCACACAAAGACCTCAATCTGGCCGGGTGTATCGACGAGGATGTTCTTAACAGGAGCTCGGTCGGGTTTGGCTGGGTCCGGTTGCGCCCGCTTCTCCAGCAGCTGCACAACCTGATCTACTTTTGTGGCGAAAAGGTTAAGGGACGTGAGAATGCCGCCGTTGGGCCCCAGGTTGTACTGCTTCATGACCTCTTCATAGTTGACGCTGTCGCGGATATCGATGTTCGCTTCGAATGGCGTAGAGACGACGGCAGGGTCGAGATTGATGACGTACGGAGGTTCGTTCTTTGAATGAAGGTAGGAGTTTATACGTCGCATAAACGTCGTCTTTCCAGAACCTGTTGTCGCATCAGTGTCTGCGACGGCTGTCGCGTTAAGAATAGAGCTTACCGGCCATGCCCACGCAGACAATGACAGGAGGCTGCTTTGTGGGATCTACCGACGCCTCAGGGGCAGCAGCTGAAGAAGAAGCCATTTTAAACAGCAGTGCGTGAACGAGTTTGGTGTTGTGACGTCGAAGTTATGGGCAAAAGTTCGATTCGGATACTACGGGTTCTAAATTTTTGGTGTTGAAGCTCGGTGAGCTAGCAGCAAAGGTAGCGGAATGCCCCGCGCGGGGCACCTACAAACCACTACCACTGCCATCTCTAAAGATACCCTGTATCCATTCCACGTACACAATTAAAAAGGTATTGCGACCAAGAAGTAGGCATAAAGCACATGGTTTAAAGTAAACTCCAAATATGCAAATAAACAAGTCTTCTGTGCGTCCTTACAACGGGCTCAATAGACGTTTAAGATACCTTCTAAGATACCATAATCTAGGATTAATAAGACATCACCCTAACGACGCTACAAAACGGCCATTCTTTGAATCGCTCCTTTACCAACCAGGCAAATCCATAAATCTCAAACATCATTCTCAGATATCGCTCGTGAACCCTAGCGGCTAATCATCCTAGCCATCAGTGCCGCTGCTACGGAACTTCGCGCAAAGGGCGGCATAGTGATGGGTGAGATCCAAGACTTGCTGCGGAAGGCTGGTCGCCTGGATGATGCTCCTGACCTTGACTGCGCCCTCTTCTTCGATGAGCGTGCGAACGGTGTACAGCAGATTGGGGCTGAACTCGCTGTACCACCTGTACTGCCACGTGACTAGACGAATGACGGATTGCACCGTCTCTCGCGTGTTCTTGGTCTTCTCCAGCACGCGCAGGATGCCAGCCAAAGCCTTGGGGCTGAAGCGTAGAGACAGGCACGCGCGATAAGCCTCCACAGCCTCATCCATGTGCTGCAGACGTTCGGCTAGCGAACCAAGAATTTCCCATTCTTCGGCTGACTTGCGATACTGCATCTGTTGGGCACGATATTGCGCCATTTGCGTCCGCCAGATCGTGTACACACGGAGGTCCTCATAGAGCACCATGAATAAACTGTCCAGCCAGCGCTCGCAGAGGCGCTTGGTGTTGAGCTTCGACAGATGCTCATCGTTCGAGGCCTAAGGTATGTCAGTTCCGCACCATCTTACATTGTCCTCGCAACTTACATTTTCGGTATCAGCCTTGACCTCGCCCGGGTCGATAGTGTTGGATGGCTTCTCCACATCGTCCGCATCACCGTTGGTTGCAGGTTCCGTCTTCACCACAGTCTCATCAGGGTCCTGCTCCCCATCAGACTCCTCGTCTCCGTTGGTGGTTGGGTCAGGAGTTCCGCGTAGACCATCTATGCTTGGGTTACGCTTGGCCGTAGCCTCTGTTTTCTCTGTCCTGTACTCATCCTCCATGACGAAGACGTTGCTCCTAATCTTGAGGAGCTGATCCCAGCCAATCCTGGATGTCATTTCCGTAAGAATACTGTAGGCCTGGGCAAATGTCCCCTTGTAAGTTGCGGCGCGTAAGCCCAAGAGGCTAGGGTCAACCTGCTCCGAGAAGCGCGCCTCGGGCTCGCTGTCAATCTCATCTAGACGAGTCTCGGGCAAAATTGGCAGGATGACATCCTTGGGCTCCGGCATCATCGGCGTGTCCTTGTCTTGATGGGTGAACATGGGGCATGAGTTGAGAATGGTAAGCGCATTTTCCCAATCTTCCATGGCCACGTACACCTGCGCCAACCGAGCCCAGGTGCCAAACTCGCTAGGTGCGGCAACGGTACTGCGATCTGCGCATCCCAATGCCATCTTCAAGATTTCGTCCTTCTTCTCGGGATCCGCCGTGACCTTGGCTTTCTTGAGCAGAAACTCTGCCTGTGCATCCAACATGACATAGTCCATAGGGGTATCTTGAAGAGCCTGGTACAAGATACGGATTCCGGCAACCTCCTCATTAGCCATAAATAGGACCTTTGCCAGCAAAGAAGACACTTCGACACTTTGGCTTCTTAGTTTCTCGAAGAGGTTGACTCCGGATGCGTATCGGCCTGTAGTCTCGAGATATCGTAGTAGACCAGCCGTCAGATGATTGGATACATTCGTTGGTACCTGAACAATAGATGCAGATCCCAGTTGCCATCCTGTACGAGTTAGCGAGGACCCTGCTGGGAGAAATTCCCTTACCCTTGAAGAAGAGCTGCTCCGCAGCATTAAGGAAGCGATGCTCAGTCTCGGTATTGGTAACAGGGTTGAAGCGCCGGACGCCCATAATCTTCCTGATGATGTCACCACTGCCATCATCCGCATACGAGTATGCTCTGAGCACACTGCAAAGGTACGTCTCCAACCAGAGCTCCTCCGACGTTTTCCTCTTATCGCCACGCTCGTCAATGCAGTAGCTTTCGACCGTACCGGGAATGTTGACATGTATGCGCATATCGAGTCTGGAAAAAGCATTGTAGCAGCAGTACGTTCCCTCGACGATTTTGACTGTCGCGTTTGGCCCGGAATCTTTGTGTGTTAGGGTGTTGATGTATGCGGCCAAGCTGGCCATGGAAGAGGCCTCTACGCCGGTGACATGGTGATAGACACCAGTCTATATAGTCAGCAAGCTTTCTGAGATCAAGCGACATGCAGTGGTCTTACTTGTCTGCCTGGGTTCTGACTGCGCACGGGCTGCTTGACGAGGTGGACGAGGTCGGGGGGACCAAGCTCTCGAAGAGCTACCAAGGACTCCGTACGAGCGTCAATTGATTCGTGGAGGTGCTCCTCTGTAATCCTAGGAAAATGATTAGACTCATCTTCACTGCTCGTATATCCGAACTGGGTTGTTGTACTCGGGAACAGCTGGCGCAAGCATCGCGACGTAAGCTCCCAACGCAGGAGCTATCTGGGGAAACTCTGATAACTTTTGAACCAACAAGAACTCCGCAATAAGTCGCAAAAACACACGCCAAGACCTATACACTAAGGAGATAAAAGCAAGGGGTGCGCTCTTCAAGGGTGCGTGGACGAGGGGGGCCAGGAGCTCGCCAGTAATGTTGGTGGTAGAACAAACATGGGATGTTGTCCAGTTATTGTATGCCGCCAAACGTTACTGCGGCACAAACACTGGGCGTTTGTACCGACGGGGTGTATGATCGGTGCGCCACGTTGTAGTTCCACGTGGCTTATCGCCCGCTTATCGGGTGGCTAGTGACGTGCTAAAGTGATCGCGTCTCAACGGCTATCGAACGCGACAGGGAAGTAGCCACGAAGCTTCCTATAGGAATTATCAGTCATATTCTGCGCCCATAAATTTATCATCCAGAGAGGACTGCGCATTGGGCACTACCGTATAAATGATCATATATATCCAGCATAATATCTAGGCGCAGCAATGGTAAGAAGCGACGGAAACTTTGATCAGTTTCGATGCTAATCTTCACAGCCGGCCTTTACGGCGATCAACCTCGAGCCTGAGGACATTGCTGAAGAGCAGATCGATACTACCAAGGAACTTCATGTAAGCGATACAGTTCAATTCAACCAGTGTCCGTTGTCTGATTAAAACAGGTCGACGAAGCCTTGAAGCGATTTCAGATAGCCCTTCGATTGCATGCCCAAGGACCTCGGTCTCGTGAAGCTGCCTCTGCTGCATATCGCGAACTCTTCGAATGCGAAATTTTCAAATATCGAGAAGCTGGAACCGATTACGAGCGAATCGAACGCTATACGAACGGAGAACCTGATGCATACCCCGAAGCTTTCTCGTCCGGACTTGGCGTTGATGCTGGAGGCGCAGATGGAGTTGCAGCTAATCTCTCTTTAGCCCTATACCTCTCATACAAGAACCAGGGACAGTTTTTCTTGGATAAACTAAAGGACATTGCCTTTTCTGATCCAGAATGGAAGGACAAGGCCAGAATATTCTACAAGGATGGGCGGGATATTGTCGAGAACTGGGTTAGGGCCCTTGACCAAGACCCCTCGGACCCTGAAGCATGGCGCAATTTGGCGCGGCTCATGGCGTCCATGAACAGCTCGCGCATGAAACGGTACTGCCTCGAGGCAGCTGTCGAGCTGGACGATGACCCCGCCGTCAACGAGGTGGACCCGCCATCTCTTGCCGAGGGGCTTGCTGGGGAAGCACTGAAGGACCAGTTGGAGTTACTAGGGGATGAGATGGCTCTATCGCACCCAGTGATGGCCCCTTGGAGAAAACGGAAGATGCCCGCCCTGATCAAACGTCATATTGATCCCATTCCCTTCCTTCCAGATCCGACGCAGACTTTAACTCCTCCAGCCAGTCCCCCGGGGCAAGAGGGTGATGTAAACCCTGAGGAGGCGACAGTGGAGGATGTGACCAGCTGGGCAGCGTTGGGGCAAGAGCTCAAAAAGTGTGCACAAGACACACAGCGAGCTCTGCGTCTTTGCAAGTCTGTACTGGAATCTTCATCACCCGATGCCGAGACGGAGGCACAGTCATCACCGTCCGTAACTATAGGGAGCCAAGAAAAGTCTACAGGGGACGTCAAGGCTCCAACACCGGAAGATCAGAAAGATAAGAAGAATGGAGCGGCAGAAACTCCCAAGTCAGAGAAAAATGCAAAGGAGCGCAGCCAGTCTGCACCGACTAGAAAGCGGTCGCAGTCTGCCGCGGGTCTACCAGACGGGGTGGAAGAGGAAGTTGCTGAAAAGAGAAGCAAGCGAGTGAGACGGCGAGAGACCGAGGAAAATCCAGACCCAAGTACGGTGATCGCAAACCAACTTCAGCCGTATCAGGAAGCGGACTCGAATCTTTTTTTGATCATGAAGAATATTCTTGAGAACCTCGGCGTGGAAGATAAGGAGGCTCTGGAACGGATCGACCAGCTGCGGGATCCATCGTCTCCAGATGATCGCTTATCCAAGGTCACTCAACTTGTAGCCAAGGACCTACGGACGGTCGTGACCAACTTCAAGCCGGAGACGGTTCAGCCTTTACTTAACAAGGAAGAGCAAGCTACTCTCGGACTATCCTCATTCTTGGAACACGCTAAAACCGGTTCCGAGGATCAGGCTGAGTTGCCACTGTTCGACGAGAAAAAGGGCGTCAGACAATTTGCCAAGAGTATATCTGAGCGAAGCGCCTGGCTCACAAGTGATGATGTTGCTTTTGAATGGGTCAAAGCCATGAGCGAGAGTTATGCTACTACTCAGTGGTCTGATGAGATGAAGCTATCGGTCGTGCAGATGCTGAACAGCCACGATGCGTCCATATACGCAGTGGTCACGAAGGAGATGCAGAATTCTTCCGCGTCTTTAGACAATATCCTTGAGTTGGAGTCTCTGATTCCCATGCTGCTGGAGTTATACGTCGATATCTATGAGCGCATCACGAACCCGAGCAGTGTAGTTGATTATGCGACACGTATGTTGACCAAGGACCGGATGGGTCGCTGGCTTGATGTTGCAGCGAACTTCATCAAGCTTCTAGCCAAAACGGATAATGACGAGGTGGTCATTCGTTTCTTGTGGGCATCGACCATGATTTCAGCGCTGGTGGAAAACCCGGTCCGGGAGCATATTCTTTTGATGTGGACCTCATTGAGGGACCATATGGCGGATATCGATGCCAAGCCAATACGTTTGCCTAACAACATTGTGATGCCGATTGTGTCTCCTGCAGCAGCAGACCGCGAGATTTCGAAACTCACCACGATGGACTTCTTCCTGAGTTTATTCCAGGAGGAAATGGACAGCCCAGTCCAGGTCATTGAAACGTTGGAACCTGTGTTGAACCCATCCTCTGTCTTTGTACAGCCTTCAATGAGGAAGTCTTCCCCGACCCCCGTATCAAACGGCAAGCAGGATGACGAAGAGGATGAAACCGCTGTAAATGGGAAACCTATATCCGATTGTGCAGGACAAGGTTTACGTGATCTTTGGAAGTTCCTTCGGGGCAGCAGCACAGAGCTGAGGCTATTCCTCTGGTCGCGACTTGGAGATGCATACAAGGCCATTGACTACGGGACGAAGCAATTTTCGTGCTATCTTAGAGGTATTGAGATGATTGTCAACGACCTGGATGGCGAGAAATACGCCAAAACATCCGAGGACTCCCGCCGGCTTCTTCTCATGCGCACATTCAAGTCTCTCGACCAGCTTCTTGTCAAATCTCTGACTATGGCGCTGAATAAGCCCAAGGCATTTGACATTATCGATGCTGATCACATCAAGATCAGCGCCGCTGCGGTTGCCAAGATCAACTGCCTTCTACATGTGGTTTCCATATGCGAAGATGAGATCCGGGTTGGAGTTGCCAGTGCGCCTACCAATAACTCGATTTTCCAAGCCTTTATACAAAAACTGCGTGAAATGCAGATTCGGGCTTGGTGTCTCCAGTACACTTTGATCAAAAATGGCATCAATAACCACGGCAAGTTCATCTCACCTGAGATAGACATGGCAGATTATCTAGCTGCTGTGCATCATATCATAGGCTCCCGCAAGTTCTGCAAGGAATCCAACAAGATCTTCCTCAAGATCATGCGAGTTGAGATCCTGCGCCTCAAGAATCTTGAGCATTGGGAGGAGTATTTGGAGCAGGTTCTGTATGATCTTCATGGTCTCAAGCTTGGTGTTACCGCATGGGGCGTGCAGGAGCATGACTGCCCGCATGAAGTGCTTGAAAAGAAGCATACTCTGCAGCTTGTGGAGCGTGTGATGGTGCTTGCGAATCGCATGTCAATGAAGGACCTTCTCAAGTCAGACTTGAAAACGACAATCGATCATATGCAACAAACCATTGGCCAACTCAAATCCACGCCGCAGATGATCCACAACCTGAGGAACTTTACAGAGTATCTAAAGAAACCCATCCATCCTTTGCGGTTATACAGGGCATTGAGAGGAGGAGTCTCCGTCGACGCCGTCTCAATCAACCTTCCCGAGGCAGACCTGGCTAAACATGGGTGGTTCTTCTTGCTCGGCATGATTGCTCTTACGAAGTTCAAGGGTGTTGATTTAAATCGTCGCCAAACTCCAGGCGCAACGGATGATCTGCGCATTGGTGCCACTTTCCTCAGATTACAGTTGCAGTTCACAGCAGACAGATGGGACGCTTGGTTCCGACTGGCTGAGTGCTTCGACTACGAACTGGATGAAGCTGTCCTGTGGAGCGCTGACAAGATGAACAAGGACCGGGCTGAGCTTGTCAAGTTCCAGAGGCACGCCATCCATTGCTATACACTCGCCTTGTCCCATTCGCATAACGTGGATGTGGATGCGTATGAAGGTGATCCACTGCATGACCTTTACTTCAAGTTTGGTATGCGGCTTTATGCGTCCAGTCGTGAGCCATTCGCTATGGAGCCTTTTAAACATTCCGAACAAGAACGATTCTTCATTGAAGGCGATGTAGGTACATACAAACGGATTCTTCACGACGAAATGCCAAAGTATAAGGTTTGGAAATTCGCTGCAAGACTCTTTAAGATGGCTCTCAAGCGGAGGCCCAACGAATGGAAGTGAGTGTCTCGTGCCTTTGAAACAGTATCAGAGCTAATTAGTGTAGGAACTCGTTTATGCTCTCCAAGTGCTATTGGAAGATGTTGCAGACTCCTGATGAGGAGCTAGATGACAAGGAGCGGGCTTCCAAAATCACCACTCAGCACGTCATTGAAGCCTTGAAAGACACTGTTGCAGCTGCTCACAAGCCACGAAAGTCCAGAAGTAATGAGCCTATTCTCGAGCCGCACTACAAAATCCTTTCTGTTCTGTGCAAGATGGTGGAGAAAGAGATGATGCCCATCGCAGAGGCAGCACAGGTGCTTTCTGAGCAGCCTCTTAGCGTACCGATCAACCCCGATGAAGGCTACGCTGCATTCGGGGCACCAGAGGACTTTGAGGAGTATGCTATTCTGAATCTCGGCAAGCTCAAGGACAAGGACAAGTCTAACTGGCACCACCGCATGATCATGCGACATGCTCGACTTTTGTTCAACGAGCCTATGCTTGATAGCCCTGATCAATATGTGGAAGCCAAGGCTGCGTTTGGCATCCTTCGTGAGAGCATGTTCACCAAGACAATGGTGATGAATGTCTGGAAGTGCGACACGGAGCGTCCTGGGCGACACCATGTCTACACGGAACAATACACCAGATATATGGTTCGGCTACTCGTCATTATGAACGACAGGATCAACATGGAACAGCTTCTGCGTCGTATTCGCAAGAAAGGGGCCGACTTTTATCATTTCAATGACCTCTGGCAGACTTGCATTCTGGCATACGTCAAGTTGCTCCGGCAAGGCTATCACATTAAGCCTACGACTGATGAAGTTTTCAAGTTCATGTCGAGTGAAGAATTTGACATCATCACCGAGAGAATAACGGAATGGGCTGCAAAGGATGGCACCGAAATGCCTGCTTTCAACTGTATGAAGGACGCCATTGAAATGAAGAGGCTGAATGCCAGTTTGATTCGAGCAGCGCCCATCGACGACCTTATCAACGATTGTTACACCCAGATCTACAATGAAGTCGCCACCAACCTCCCAGGCCTTGATGTTGCCAAGATCATTGAGGAGCGCAGGGCTGCGCAAGCCGAAGCTACTGCTGACGAGGCTCAAGCTGCCAATGTTCAAAACAATCTTCTGGCCGCTCCAGAGGGCCAAGATAGCCGCAGAGGCACACCAACGCCAGGCGAGACTGAAAAGCTCGAAGCTGGTCCCAGGGCCCGGAAGACGTATATTCGCCGCCCAGAGGTTCTGCGGAAGGCTGAAGCGGCAGTCCTAAGCGCCATGGAACCCAAAGCTACTAAGAGTAGGATGAATAGTATTTCAAGCAAACGCGGTAGCCAGACTCCTGTGGTGGCAATAAGTGATGAGGAGGAGGATGATGATGATGATGAAGGTCCGGATGCGCAAATCAGGAGAGAGGCACTCCTCGGCCACGATAGTGCAGACGATTCAGATCTGAGCGATGTGCCGGAAGGCTATGACGAAGAAATACCCGAGGGTCTCATGCTCCAGCACATTGGAAGGAGGGAAATTCAAAGTGGCGAAGAGGCTGATAGTGAGAGTGAGGGTGAAGACGACGGCGAAGGTCATGGACATGGCTTTGGCGAGGAGCTTGATGACGAAGGCGGCGAAGAAAGCTACGACACCGCCATGCACGAGGATGCAGACATGGCAGACGACGAGCGCACTAGATTGGACGAGACGGCCATGGAGGACGAAACCGCAATGTACGACGCTACGGAAATGGCAGAGGAAGAGCCAGCTATAGTGGAAGGGTACGAAGGAGACGAGACGGAAGTGGATCCAGACGCCGATGTGACGGAAGAGGATCCAGACGGTGATACGGCCATGACATACGGTGAAGAGGGTGGCGAGGAGGAGGAGGAGGAGGAAGAAGAGGAGGAGGAGGGGGAAGAAGAAGAAGGTGAAGAAGAGGACGAGGAAGAACAGCAAGAACGTAATGGGAACCTGCGTAATAGTATAGCTGGGACGATCATGAAAAGGACAGGATAGAATCGTGTGCCTAGCTTGAAGATCCAGTCTTGTCAGGCTCGTTACGCGCAGCAATAGTCAGTCTGGATAATTGGCGGATCGGGGTGTTTGAGGAAGGGCGGACTCTGCGATGGCGTTGTAGGTGTTGATTAGGCGTACAATGATAAATCTTCATTACATAGGGGCTTTAAGGGTCGCTTTAGTGTGAGTATAAATCTAGCGCACACTGATGTATAGATATCAATATTTCTTTTTACAATTTCTGACGCAATAGGCGCAAAGCCTCAAAGGCCCAATCTTCTCATAACACAGTCGTGTGGATATCAAGTAAACATAGTTAATATTAAAACGCTAAATTCAGGACTATTTATTTCATCAACTCAAGGCTGGTGATTTAATCAACTCTCCTCCTTGTCCATGTCGTCTCTGTGTCTCCTCTTTCCCCTTTGGGCCTTTCCGCTACGATTTTGCTCCTGCATGTTTCTCATCTCTTGCCTGGCAACCTTTTGCGCCTCCTCGACTCTGGCTTGGAAAGTCATGACCTCGTCCTTTGCCATGGGGTACTCGGTCAATTTCTTGCCCAGAGCACCCTCGATGCGAGCATAGATTTCCAGCTCGTACTGCGAGACGAAATTGATGGCCACGCCAGATTTGCCCGCACGGGCCGTACGACCCACGCGGTGGATGTAGGTTTTGCTGTCCTGGGGGAGGTCAAAGTTGAAGACGCAGTCCACGGAGGGGATGTCGAGACCACGGGCCGCGACGTCGGTGGCGACGAGGATGTTCCTCGTCCTGGCCTTGAACTTGTTGAGAGCGCCTAGACGGGAGGACTGGGAGAGCTGGCCGTGGAGAGGGACGGCGCCGAAGCCGAGGGTACGCAGAAGCACGGCGACGCGCTGAGTCTCGGAGACTGTGCGGGTGAAGACGATGCAGCTCTGGCCGGCAAACTCGTTTGCCAGGTAGACGAGATGGACGTCCTTGCGATCCGAGGGGATGAAGATGTAGTGCTGCAGCAGCGTCGACACGGTCTGGTACTTGTTGGAGGAGATGCTGACGCGGACGGGGTCGCGGAGCGAGGCACGCTGGAGGGACTCGATGCGGGAAGACATGGTGGCGGAGAAGAGGAAAGTCCTGCGCTCGCGAGGCACAAACTTGAGAATCTTGTCGATGCTGGGGCCAAAGTCCATGTCGAGGAGACGGTCGGCCTCGTCCATGACGAGGTAGCGGAGAGTGCGGAGGGAGAAGCCCTTTGTCTTCTCGAGATGGTCGACCAGACGGCCCGGCGTAGCCACGATGACGTGGGGTTTCTTGCTCAGCGCAATGGATTGGGGGACCATGTCGAGGCCGCCGACGATGACGGCGCAGCGGAGCGAGATGAGCGCACCTAGAGCTTCGAACGCCTGGCCAATCTGCGTGGCCAGCTCACGGGTGGGCGCGAGGACGAGGCCGAACAGAGGCTGCGGCTTGTCGAGCAGCGCCTGCAGCATGGGTAGCGCAAAAGCGGCAGTCTTTCCGCTACCAGTCTCTGCTAGACCGATAATGTCACGGCCCTGGAGGGCGACGGGAATGGACTTGGCTTGGATAGGCGTGGGCTGCTTGTAGTTGAGGGCCTCGCAGGCCTCGCAGAGGGAGTCGACGATGCCCAGCTCGGCAAACGTCGTCGGGAGCTTCTCCTCCTCGGCGGCAGCGGCGGCAGGCTCTTTGCTGGCATCGGCGGCCTCTTCGGCGGAAGTGACGTCGACGGTGGCAGATTCTTCTTCTTCTTCCTCGGAGGACGAGGCCGATGGTGATGGCGAGGGTTTGCGCGCGGGAGGTTGTGGCTTCTTTGACGTCTTGGACTTGATCTTTTCCTCTTTACGGGGCGCCATGGCCCCGTTGGAGAGCTTCCGCCGTTTCAAGTCTGCCGGCATTGCGTCTCTCTGAAGTTCGTGTTGCGTGTATAAACTCTTTGTAAAAAGTGTTTTCTCAATTCATATTACTTCAAACTTTCGGCTTGTAGAAAAATTTAAGTGGGGTGTCCCTGTGTGTCTGGCTTATCGCGGTGCTTATCAGTTGCAACCCACCCAAACTTTTTTTTCCATAGGTACGGAGAAGTAGTTTAAGCTGAGTCGCAAAGAGAAAGCTACATTTACCACAAACTCAATCCCAACCCATTGAGTCGTACAACAAACTCGAAATGGCGCGCAGAAGAGTAAAGAAGAGAACCCATGTCGGGGCCAGCAATCCGGACGTCGCTTCGGCGGGGCACGCCTCTGCTCGCGACCCCAAGAGCATGGTCATCCGCATCGGCGCAGGCGAGGTCGGTTCGAGCGTCAGCCAGCTCGCCACCGACGTGCGCAAGGTCATGGAACCGGGAACGGCGAGCCGTCTCAAGGAGAGGAGGGGAAACAGGCTCAAAGACTACGCCGTCATGTGCGGGCCGCTGGGCGTGACGCACCTGATGCTGTTTTCGAGGAGCGAGAGCGGCAACACGAATCTTAGGATGGCGCTTGCGCCCCGGGGGCCGACGATGCATTTCCGGGTCGAGAAGTATTCTCTCTGCAAGGATGTGCAAAAGGCTCAGAGACATCCGCGGGGAGGTGGCAAGGAGTTTACTACGCCTCCGCTGGTGAGTGCTTTGAATTTGTATTGAGCAATGTTCGGTTTTATGGGTTGCTAACAAAGTGTCTCGCTAGCTCGTCATGAACAACTTTACCACCCCCGGCGCCGATGCCAACTCCAAAGTCCCCAAGCACCTAGAGTCCCTAGCCACGACAGTCTTTCAGTCCCTCTTCCCTCCCATCAACCCGCAGGCCACGCCCCTAAAGTCTATCCGCAGGGTCCTCCTCTTGAACCGAGAGCAGGACGCCGAGGACGGGACCTTCATCATCAACTTCCGACACTACGCCATCACAACCAAGTCTACCGGCGTATCAAAACCCTTGAGGAGGATCAACGCGGCCGAGCAGTTCCTCTCTACAAAGTCGAGCCGCAAGAGCAAGGTGCCTAATCTGGGGAAGCTGGACGACATTGCCGACTACATGATTGGCGGGGAGGCGGGAGATGGGTACATGACGGACGCCACCAGCGGCAGCGAAATGGACACGGACGCAGAAGTCGAGGTCCTGGACTCGGCGCCCAGAAAGGTCCTCTCCGCGCGCGCCCGACAGGCAGCCGCAGCCAGGGAGAACGGCGACGACGAGGCCGCCGATGGCCAGGGCACCGTCGAGCGCCGCGCCGTCAAGCTGGTCGAGCTCGGCCCCCGCATGCGCCTCCGTCTCACCAAGGTCGAGGACGGCCTCTGCTCCGGCAAGGTCATGTGGCACGAGTACATCCACAAGTCCCAGCAGGAGATCCGGGAGCTCGAGAAGCGCTGGGAGAAGAAGAGGCGGGAGAAGGAGGCCAGGAAAAAGGAGCAAAAGGCCAACGTTGAGAAGAAAAAGGCCGAAAAGGCGGCCAAGAAGGGTGGGAAGAAGGGCGGAGAAGAGGAAGAGGAGGATGATGACGAGATGGATGAGTATTACAGCGACATGGATGTGGACGAGTTCGATAGCGAGGGACTGGCTGGTGATGCCGAGTACAAGGTTAACGAGAAGATGGAAGAGGACGGGGAATGGGAGGATGAAGAAGAGGAGATTGGGCGCAAGTGAGAGTATTCTATACCGAAAGGCGTTGGCGAATATCAAAAATAATGGCTTGCACATTCATCTTTTGCACAATTAAGCGTTCATCAAATTAACAGCTGGTAGTTGTTCCATGGCAGGCGCAGAGAGTCTTGGAGTCAACTGAAGAGGAATAACTGAAGATGTGCCCTAGTAAATATACCTGAAGCCAACGGCGCGGGCACTCCCACGCTTCCCATCCTCCGCCGTCTCCGCCGCCTCAGCCTCAGCCCGCTCCATCTTCTCATTCTCCCACTGATGAATCCGGCGCAGCACCAGCGCGAGAACCACGACGACGAGGCAAATGACGGTGTTTGTCGTCCCGCCGGGGACGTACTGGGGGCCGGTGGAGCTGGGATACATGTAGCTGCCGTAGACGGAGGCCGTGTTGCCGACCATGTTGGCGATGGCGATGCACGAGGAGCGCTTGACGGCGGGGCGGGGGAAAGAGTTGGCGACCCACGAGACGATGATTGTGTCTTTTCTTCGGGTTCAGCAAAGTTTTGTTGTTTTTATTGTTGGGGTGATGATGGAGATGTGTTAGGGGTTAAGGGGGGTAAGGGGGAACTTACATGCTGAGATGGCTCCCATGGGCATGAGAAACATGGCAAAGTAGCGGGCTCCGACGGTTTTACTCCCCGTGGCTATGGCGTTGCCGACTGCGGCGATGATCATGAGGCAGACGATGTGCAGGGATCGATCTTTGTACTTGGCCGATGTCCAAGTTACAGCGATGGAAGTGAGGAACGTGGCAAACTACGTCGGTCAATACAATATTCTCAAAAGTCACAATGAGCCTAGAAGAGTGACAGATACAACAAGCAAACAGAAACGGATACAGAGACAGGAAGAGTGACAGATACAACAGGCAAACAGAAACAGTGACAAAGACAGAGGCAGAAGGAGAGAGGGAAACTCACCCAGCATGGAGCAGTAAGCCAAAGCGTCTCAATCCTCCCATACCCAAGCGTCCCAACAATGCTGGGAAAAAAGTACTGAAACGTCTGCGAAACGAGGCTAATGTGCTGAAACAGCACAAAGACGTACAGCCGGTAGTCCCTGAGGGCCATCTTGACGCCCTCCCAGACGCCCTGCTTGTCGTCGTCGTACTTGTCTGCCTCGCTGACGTCCTCGAGGAGCCTCCATGCGGCGAAAGCTTGCTCCTCCTGCGTGAGCCAGGTTGTGGTGTGGGGGTAGTTGGGGAGGATAAAGGCAGCGATGAGGGAGAAGCCTATAGCCGCTACTCCTTCCTTTTTTCCTCATCAGTTATTTACTCTTCTCAGAGACGTACGTTGTGTATAAATGGGGAAATTAGGTGGAAGGACTCACAATGATGAAAAGCCATCTCCATCCAGCGATGCCCAAGTCACCCTCCAAACCACCCAAAATACCAGCACCGAGCAACCCTCCAAACATGTTGGCTAACGCATTACCAGAGTAAAGCCAGGCAATCCTCCTCGTGAGCTCAGCCCTCGTATACCAAGAACTCATGAGGAAAACCGCCCCAGGAAAAAACGGCGCTTCAGCAAAGCCAAGGAAGAAGCGCACGAGCACCAGGTCGGTGAAATTCCTCGTAGCAGCGTTGCACGTCGACACCACGCCCCATAGGCAGCACGACAGCGACAAGTACAGCGAAGGACGGGCGCGCGTGAGGGCCACGTTTGAGGGTAGCTGCATGAGGAGGTATCCGACGAAGAAGATGCTCGTGGCGAGGTTAAAGTCTGTGCCCGTCATGGACAGGTCAGACTCTAGGGTTCCCTGGCGGGCCTGCGCTAGGTTGGACCGGTCGAGGAAGTTGAGGAGGTACATTATTATGAGGGTGGGGAGGAGGCGGATGTCTACTTTTCGGAGGAAGCGTGATTCCGTCTTGCGGCGCCAGGTGGCGTCTTGGGAGGAGAAGTAGTCTGCCCATGCTGTTGGAGCTGGGTCGGCGGATGTGGGATGGGGTTGTTGCGCAAGTGGTGCTGGTGGTGATTTGTTTTCTGTGTCGATGATGCCCTCTTTTTCGTCGAGGCTTGGTTTGGTTGCGTCCATTGTTGGTTGTGTGGAATGGTTTTTTGCTCAATTGGACGTGGATTATTCACATAGAGGTTGAGCAATAGAGGGGGCAATGGGAGGGAGGCAGAGGAGATGGGGAAGCGCCCGAGAACATCTACATATATATACAGTATGACGAGGGGTCATACATTCAGCCGGTTCGGCAGAGATATTCCCGATACATCATGGGTCAATCCACCGTTTGTGAGCCATCATCTTATCTTCCCCCGCATTTGTGACCAAAGGTTGTAGCGGAGCTGGTCATGGAAGGTTATCGGCAATTGACCAAGGCAATGTCTGTCTCTGGGGTTTTCCTGGGGAGAGGAAAAGAGGAGTTAATTGGGGTAGGGCGACACGGGGCCGATTGGTTGAATGGTCGGAATGTGGAGGAGGGGGTGGGGGATCGTCGCTTCGAGGTTCGGGGTTTAGAAATGGATGGCGACGTGGGTGATGCCGGCGATGCGGGCGATGGTCTGGGGCCAAGATGGGTACCGAGGTGGAAGAGCGATTCTCTGGAATAGCGACGTGGGATGTCCCAATCTAGCAACCAGCCCGGGAGACCATGGCACGAATAGCCTACGTACGTGCAGAGAACGCCTCCATGAAGAGAACGCTTCCATGAGCAGTGATAAGCTGGACAATGAGTAACCTAGTTGGCCAATGCATAGTCCATGGATAAAAGAATTATATCCCGAAATGCCGTAGTCTTCCAACTTACACATCCGTTCCCTCCCCCTCCTCCTCCTCGGACCCTCCCTCGACGTCCAAGGCCTCGTACGCGCACCTCCACATCACAGTCCCCGTCTTGGGCTCCATGACGACGGCATAGTGCGTCTCCTGGTTGCTGATTTCGGCATCGGAAACCATCTTGACAACGTCCTTTTGCGTCACCACGTCGCCGAGTCCCTTGTGCCTCCGCTTGCAGTAGCCAACCCTCTTCCTCCACAGCTTGTCTAGGTGGTCCTTCCTGTCGATGGAGTAGCCCACCAGCTCCGCCATGCCAATCATGCCGTCCTCCACCACGGCCAGCTCCTCGGCAGTCCGTGCCAGCCGCGACGTGTCCAGCTCGTCTTCCGCGTCGTGGTTGTAGGCTACGAGGTACCGGTCCGACGACCGGACGTTGGCCCACCTGTTGTCCTTTTCCACGAGGTGGATGCGCTCTGCCTGGCAGAATACCAGGTACGCCGAGGTGGACGGCGACGTGGACAGATCTTGCAGGATGCCTGCTACCTCGTCATCCGTGACCTCGTCCTGACCTTTGGCGTTTGGCCGCAGGAGATAGTGTCGCAGGACGCTCGATATCGACTGCCGCACGCCCAGGACCACCATTGCCTGGTGCCAACGGAACGAAACCTCTTGCCTCCACGAGTCCCGCGCATGATACGGCCTAAAGTTGAGGCTCATGCTCAGCCCCTTCCTCACGCCCGTCAGAACCCCGACGTAACCGAGGTAGGTGACCGTCGTGGCAACCACCGGCCCCCCAGCCGACCGCACGAAATCGTACTCGACCACAATCTTCCGCAGCTGGTCCATGCCCCAGTCCAGCGTGCGAAAGTGAAGCAGCTGCGTCTTGTTCGGATCCTTGGCGTCGACGGTCCTCACGCCGCCGCTCGTGCAGCCCAGCAGCAGATCCAGCAAGCTGTTGAAGGCGACCATGATGTAGAACGGTATGCCAACCTCGCGGGACAGCCCGCGAATCTCAGCCGTCTCCTCCGCCCCGTGGAGGCGGCGCAGGGCCATCTGCGAAGCGTATCCCACAACCTTGCCCATCGCCTTGCCGACAAACACTTTGAGGACTTCGTGGAATATCCCCGTCAGGTTGGCGTTTGCTATGCTGTCACGGAAGTGAGGCACCACATGGTTGTACCGCTTCTCTGGTGGTTGTGAGAGGTCGATGGTGAATTTGGGTATACCCGATCGCTGTTGGTCCATTTTTTCTTCTTCCCCAGAGCTGGATGTTGTTTGCACGATGAGTTATAATAAGAGTCTGTGTGATTAAATTTTACGGACAAAAGAATGAGGGGGGGATTTTCATTGCTCGACGGATTGAAGAAGGATGAGATGAGAAGTGAGCGATGACGTACAGTGTCTTGTTGTAAGGCGCGAACTGTGCGTACCTGCCTTTTTGCACGGATCAAGTGAAACGTACACCACCCCTCCATCATCCATCCCAGGTCATACCCTGACTATAAAAAGAAAGGTCTGCTTACTACTACATTCACAAAATCCAAAAAAGGCCGATCCAATGGATCTCCCGCATCTGGAGCTCAGCGCCACACCAACTCGCCACGCCCACTGCTGCCTCAGCCTATCAACCACCCTCTTCAACACACTAACTCAAACGTGCCTGGCCAACGAGCCCAGCACGCGAACCGTCCTCTCGATAGGCAGCGGCACCGGCCTCCTCGAGGCGCTGTGGCAGAGATACCTGGCGGCGCTTCCGGACCTGCCGTCGCACCGGGTAGAGGGCGTCGAGGTGCGGCAGCCCGCCGCGAGGAAAGCCGTCAACATCTACCTGCCCGAGCAGGCTTTGAACGAGGTGCGGACCACAAGCGAGGTGCCGAGGAGGGTGGCCGATGACGATGCCTCGACTGCCGTATTTGTGTACCCTCGACAGCCCGCCTTGGTGACGGAGTACATTGATATGCTGAGGCGTGACGACGGGATGCTCAGGGCCGTCGTGTGGCTTGGCCCCGTTGCGGACTGGGCTGATTTCAGCGGCTGCTTTAACGTAGAGACCCTGTCGAATACGCTTGAACTGCAAATTTTGTCTGGGAAAGAAGCCGGGATCGGAGACTACGAGATGATGGCCTTCTTGCGAAGAATCTCCAGATGACATCTCGGCCATGACGCCGACCCGAGACGTAAGCATCAGTTACTCTGACTTTTGTCTTGCAGACATTTGAGCTGCTCATTGTTTTAGCATACCACCTGATACCTTTCTGTTATGCACAATCTTGTCGAGACTCTTCATATTCTTGTTGTTATTCAGACAATTGCCTTCATGGTACCTATGCTCTGGCTTATCCTATTCAAGCGTCCCCCGTTGGCCATCTAGACACTGAGCTTAAACGAAAAATCGAAAGCTTCCGCATAACAGCGATACTGTTCGAATGGTGCAGGTCCAACACTGGCAGACCCCAGGCCATTGGTCTCATAATCCAAATTCAACACCGTAAAGTTGAGCGGCTCAAGCTCGTGCGGATGCGTTGCGGCATCCAAATCTCCGGGCATGAACCGCCTGGCTGTGAAGCTAAAGGTGCTGCCATCCTCGCCTCGCCGGGCGTCCAAGGTAACTGAGTCATCACCGCCCATGCGAAGCCATCGAACGTCCTCCCTGTTGCCGTTCTCCTGCGGGTAGTCATAGTGCTGGAACAGATCCTCTACGCTGGCCTCGTACCGACCAATGCGACAGGCTTGTTTCGAATCGCGATAGTTCTCGCCTGGGCCACGTCCGAACCAGGTAGCTTGGTTAAACGACTGTGGCAGGACGGCCATGAGACCGATACGAGGCAGCACCTCTGGCTGGCTATCTCCAACAAACTCTCCCTTGGCCTGAATAGTGAGAGATGATTCCGCAACAGTATATGTGATATATGCGTCAGCACCCCACTCCCGTACTTTTGGCGCGAACCAAATGTGGTATCTTATCGTGAAGCCTTCATCCGAGCTGTCCCAAGTAACATCACGAACCTGGGTATGCATCTCGCAGACTCTAGCGCCCTCCCAGGCACCCTGATCACCACTGCCGCCTTTGTCATTTTGCGTTAGGGCCCGGCAGAAGGATAATTCCGGACCTCGCCGGAGCAAGTCCACGCCATCGACTGACCAACTCACGTTTCCTTGTAGCAGGTCAAATCCAAACTTGGATGATCCCATGTCAACCTGAAGCTTGGTGCCGTTGCGCTCAGGCTCTGCGCCGCTCTGCCTGTTGAGGAGGAGCTTGTCCATGGGCGTTGCTGCGCGAATTCGGCGTTGTGAGGATGAGGGCTGGAAGTAGATCTGATCCCATGCAACCACATGCCCCTTGTCCGCCCAGTTTGTGTCATCCTTTAGTTTGAACTCGACGGTAAGCCATGCTTCCTGAGTCAAACTATCCTTGTCGAATGGGAGGTCCACTGTACGGTTTTCTCCAGCTGGTACTGTAGGGAGATTCAATGGCTTTGGGTCTGTGGCATTGCCTTCGCCGTCTTGTACAAGATGCCAAGAGACGTCTAGTCTGCCAAGGTTGACAAAATCGTAATGATTGATGACGAGAATCTGATCGCCACCGTCAGTTAGCTTAACAGTCACAGGCTGAATAATCTTGGCGTATTCGGCTAGTGAGGGCATAGGGGTGTGGTCGGAAAGCAGCAGCCCGTCCATGATGAAGTCTGCATCGTTGGGCTCATCACCGAAATCTCCACCGTACGCGTAGTACTCGACATCGCCTTCTTTTTTGAGGAGTCCATGGTTAGACCATTCCCAGACCAAACCGCCCTGGACGAGAGGCTCGGAGCGGAACAGGTCAATGTATTCGACAAGACCTCCAGGGCCGTTACCCATGGCGCTTTTCAGATATCACGGTCAGTATAGCCCGTGGCAAAATTGTGAACATGAAGCTTATTAGCCAGAGTCGGGAATGTTTGATGAACTTACTGGGCGAATTCGCAGAGGATGAGCGGCTTGTCCGTATAGTCTGCAACATGTTTACGGATATCGTCCAAGTTTGCATACATTTTGCTGTACAAGTCTGCAGAAGCAGCCTCGCGATCCGGCTCATAGTGAACCGGCCTGCCATCTTCCTTAGACTTGATGTAATCGTACATGCTAACAAAGTTCTGTCCATAGAAGCATTCGTTGCCCAACGACCAGATGATGATTGATGCGTGGTTCCTCAATCGCTGTACGAGCTGCTCAGCCCGGTCGACGTAGGCCTTTTCCCATTCAGGGTTATCTGACGTCCATGAGGCAGCATCCCCTGATACCGCGCCGAAGCCATGGCACTCAAGATCAGCTTCGGCAATGACATAGAAGCCGAGCTCATCAGCGACGTCGAAGAATGCTGGATGCGGGGGTTGGTGGGATGTTCGGATAGCGTTGATGTTGGAGCGCTTCATGCGGAGGAGATCGGCGCGCATGAACTCGTAGGGGACCGTCCGACCAGACAAGGGGTGATGCTCATGCCGGTTTACGCCGTAGAGCGTGATTGCCTTTCCATTAACGAGGAAGTTGGAGTTGGACTGTTCGATGCGCCGGAAACCTGCCTTCTGGCTGATGGTGCGGTTGTTGAAGGTGATAAGAACGGTGTACAGGCTAGGTGTCTCGGCTGACCAGAGCTGCAAATCATCGCTCCCGAGCTCTTTGGAGTAGCGCTCCGACGATGTCCCTTGCCATTCGTCGAGCTTGTCGCCCGCAGGAGAAAGAACCTTGACAGTCATGGGTCCATCATCGCCGCGGATAGTGACATTGACTTGGAGCGTGCCACTTTCAAGGGATTCATGGACAATGGGCTTGACATCGTAGTCTACGATGGCAGAGTCGAGGAAGGGGATGAGATAGACGTCGCGGAAGATGCCGGAAAGCCACCACTGGTCCTGATCCTCAATGTAGGAGCCATCAGACCACTGATACACCCTCGTGGCCAGAGTATTGGTCTCTCCGGTAGACAAATACTCAGTAATGTCAAACTCGCTCGGGTTCCGGCTGCCTTGGCTGTAGCCAACCTCCTCACCATTAACCCAGACATGGAAAGCGCTGTCCACGCCCTCATATCGCAGGCGGACTTGCTGGCCGTCCCAGTCAGAGGGTACCTCGAACTCACGCCAGTAGGAGCCAGTTGGGTTGGCGTAAGAGACGTTGGGCGGCGTGACGGGAAAAGGATAATTGATGTTGGTGTAGTGCGGGTGCCCATAGCCCTGCATCTGCCACATCCCAGGGACCTCTATATCTTCCCAAGCTGCAGTATCGGCATCGGACCAGTCAGGGGCCTCAAACGGGGAAGCATCGTAGTGAAACTTCCACGTTCCGTTGAGACTGCGGTACTCGCTCTGTTCCCGATCAAAGGTCAAAGCTGCCTCCTCCGAGGCATAGGAGTAAAAGTGAGCTCTAGCAGGGAGAGTATTCCGGTGGATGACATTCAGATTGGTCCAATCCGGGAGTGAGCCCGGAAAGGTAGATAGGGAACCCATGGTACTTTGCAGAGGCACTTGGTAAGAAATGCCTGCGGGGTCGTACATGGTCAAAGGCAGCTTTAACGTGATGTTCCTTTGCCTTTATATAGACCGAAATGAGGAGTTTGCATCATCGTGTGTTGTTCTTTTTTCTTTTAGCGGCGCCACTCGCTGATGTCAGGCTACATGCTTGAGCTGCCAAGGACAGGATAGCTTCGGTCCAAGCCTGTCGCTTAAGCCATGTTGCGATGCTGCGATGCTACCCTAGTCGGGGGGTTTTCGGCGCTCAGGATTTACGTACGATTTGTCGTGAGCTTACTGCGCAGAACGTGTGGTTTCCTAGACTGAAGGAGAGATGATCATCACTCTTAATCCGGTTAAAGTGGTGGTGGCACGACGATCCACCCAATCCCACTCCCTTTCCCCATGCAGCAGGGGCATGGATTGCGGGGGAGATGTGAAGAGCCTGACCAATGCTTTCTCCCGCCGCCGAAAGCCCCTCAGGAATATTAGCTTGGGACTCGTGCGCTTCTATGTGTTTATTCCCACAGATATTGGGGTTGTTGATGCTCGAGTTTTCCGACAGCTTTCCGATGACAACGGGGGTGTTGAAGCGAAGTGCGGAGATCAACTGCGTGGTTGTGGGAGATTTCTCAAAGAGGGGCAATTGCTGGGTCGAAATGTCTGGTCGCCTGCGCTGTTGACGCTATATTTAAGCTTATGCCATGAGTGAGCGATCTGCGGCGCAATGCGATGCACTTTGGATTGTCCAATACAGGTGTACTCGGGTAACTCACATTGCGCATCTGGATTCTTATTCCCCAAAACCCCCTCCAAATTGGTGCCCCAACTGATTGTAGAGGTGTTCAACACCATTGCTCCTCCCCGATCGAGGTGCAGAGGCTCGGGTGGGGTTCCTTCGCCAGCTTGCCTGCGTCAGAGTTTCGGAAGGCGCAATGCTGCACGCGCTCAACCAGTGTAATCGCCACTTCTACTTTTTGTAAACCATAGAGAAGGTACATCCTTGGAAACATTTAAGCCTGACCTATAAGAGGTAAAGGAAAAACAAAGAAGCATCGGAGCCAAAGGTCATTAGGTTCATCAGCTCATCATAAAGTCAACGAATATGCGATTTAGATTCAGATATAACGGTAACGAGGAGGAGTAATCAGTGGTACCTGTTAGTCTCGAAATTATACCAAGGGAGAGCAGCTACTCAGGTAGGTATTAGTCGAGCTTACTTTAGAGCTCGTTGCCGTATTCAAGTCGGGAAGGCGGTAGTTCCTGCCTACAGCAGCAGCAGGAAGGCAGCAGGCCCCCAGCAGGGTCCCCGAAGAGCCTCCGGATGGGGGACCTGCCCTAAGCATAAGCAGCCTCTCGTAGCCGAGGAAGGCAGCCTTACGTAGAACGTACCCTCTCACATAAGTAAGGCAGCGCAGCCGAAAAAGGCAGCCTCGAGCAGAACACATCCTCGAGTCGGCTGCGTAGGTAGTACTACTACTACTAGCAGTCAGGGTTAGAAAAAGCAGATGCACGCAAGTAGCTTTGCTTATCCCCTTTGGCAGCCGCGCCACACGCTGACAACGGACTTGTTTATTATCCCTTGCATAACTACATCACCTTTCCCGGCGAAACCAAGCGAATAATCGGATTACAACCCTTATAAAAAGTGTCAAGATGGATTATCGCTGCCCTTCGCCCGAATATGGGCTTTATCCCGGGCAAATGATGAATGGTACCAGCTTCGTTTCCAATTCAATAGGGCGCCGGACTCTAAAGCTCGTCGACGAGTCCATGTCACTAAAGGCGCAATCTGACAGAATGGAGAAGATTTTCCAAATCAGCGAGTCGGTCTGGCCTCTATACTTGCTCCAAAACATTGAAAGTTCATACGCTAGGGTTCGTGCATGCAGCCCTAAAATGGCTCTTGCGCTGATGGCTTTGCCCATTTCCCCTCCCCATGACACGGAAGAGATACAGTTTCAAAGCTTGTTCAGAGATAGGATAATGTCTCTGACCATGACTGAGTTGCCAAGACGCTGGACAAACTCTTTGCAGGCTCTACAGACTCTGCTTTTGGTTCTGTTCTGGGCGACACCGTCCAAAGACGAGACAAGCTGCGCTTTCAACCAGCTGATCGCCTTGGCTGGAGATCTTGCAGAAGACACGGGGGTGAGTGAGTACTTTGAAGCGGAGGAGAGAGGAGATAGCGTGTTCATGGATATGAGCAAGGCACGTGTTCATCTGGTCTGCTTTCTAACGATTCAAAACCACTATCTTTGCACGAGAAGGGAGCCCGCGGGCATGGACTGGGGCGGCTATCATGTGGTTTGTTCTCGTCATCTGGTGCCCCCTCCGGAGCGGAACATTTCGATTGACCTTCTCATGCGCGAAATAGCCACAATTGTGGACATTTGCAGGTTCGTCATTCGCCAAAACGCACACTGCACCGCCTATCATCTCCTATACTTCGATGAAGGATCCTATTGGCGTTGGGTGGAACGCGCGCAAGCAGATATCAACCAGTGGCACGAGGAACTCCCGAACGTAATGTTTGATATCCGAGCTTTGACGACATATTACTACATGGCTCATGTCTATTGTTTGGAGCCCCTTCTCCACACTCCTGACAACCTGGCATCGTTCGGCAACCCCTACAGGCTTGATGATAACGAGCTTGGATGCTTCCCAGCGCCCCCTTTGGAGACGTACTGGAAAAGGGAATGCTTCCGCGGAGCCCTGATGGACCTGCAGCACTTTGCTTCAATGGTCATCACGATGCATACCATTAACGAGCCTAGCGATCTGCCCTACATGCCGATAGGGTACATGGTGAATGCCCTGTCGTTTTGCCTGCTAATCCTGATCAAGATACACGTCGCAGCCGTCATTCCCGGAAGTACATACGAGTTGATAATATGGGGAACCGAGAAGCCGGTCCGGGAGGCTATCCGAGAGTTGAGGGAGTTCAATGAGCACATGCGAAAATACAACAAGACAATGGCAGATTGGTTCGAGATTGACGTCGACGATTTTGAGGAATGGTTCGAGTCCTTTAATCAGAGGTATGATGACCGATACCCGGTGTATCAGTATGAGCCAGACATGGGAGAGACCGAGGCCGGGCACGACGACGTTGTGGTCAAGGAGGATGACATGAAGCCCCAGAATGATCAAGAGACTGCTGCTGCTGCTCGTCCTGTAGGAAGCGACTCGCTCAGAAACCATCAACGCTTCCCGGCCGCATATTCGTCGGAGCTGTTTTGGGAATTTCCTGCTCCATGGAGGTCACCGTGAACATCTGCCGTTTAACTCGCCAGTACCGACAAGGTGTCCGGTGCGGCATCTCCGAGTTTGACAACTGTTCTGCAAATGTCAGGGCGACGCCGACAGGGAGACAAGCAATGATACGGGAGCATCAGGAGCAAGAGACCGAGGGAAAGGGTCTCGAGACGTGGCAGAAAGTCGAAAAGGGGTGTCTGACTTTACGATGTGTGAGGGCAGACTTCTGAGGGCTAAGATTGGTATGAAACTATTCAATATACTTCTTCCATTGACTATGTGTTGATAAAGTGCAGAACTTGGACAGCAAGCATCGACAACAGACCAATTGCACCTTGCAAAGTTGCTAATACGAGGGGTCTCATACACGTAGCGCAAAAATGAATCAGCGTTCTTTGTTTCTAGAGCAATTATAACTGCATCGAGGAGCTTTGTGGCAAGTGTGTGCCATTTGGATATCGACTTTTCTTTTTCTTTTCTGGAGATCTTGATCGGATCCAGCGAGTGTTGGTGTACTTTGTCAAGACTGTGAAGACAATGTACAAGTGAGAAATAATGATTTAATTGCTTACTCACGAAACAAAGCATCATGGCATTACATGCATCAAAATCATTATTATTACCCAGAGCAACTGGTTGTATTCTCGAATTTGCAGCCACCCCTTGCTCACATATAATCCTCCGAGAACTAAACGCAAAGCAAGATTGACCCCCATCGACACATGTACCAAAAATCAAGCACTCGTAACACTTTTCATCAACCCTCTCAAATAGCTTGCATGTCCACAACAAAAAGATCTCACTAGGTTTCCAAATCATGTGCCTCACACCTGGAACGAGCACCAACCATCTATCTGGTTACTTCATCCCCCCTTTCTTACAACATCAGTTATATGTAAGCTTTTTACAGGGCAAGACCGATGAGACCGGCAAGGGCCATGCCGCCGAGGGGAGCAAAGACGGCGGCGCCGGCAGTGGGTACGGGGGAAGGGGGCTCGGTGTTGTCGCCGTTGGTGGGAGCGGGGGTGGGAGCGGTGGTGGGCGCGACGGTGGGCTCAGAAGAGGGCTCCTCCGTTGGCTCCTGGGTAGGTTTCTCGGTAGGCTCAGAAGAGGGCTCCTCTGTGGGCTCCATGGTGGGCATGGTCTCTACGGCAGAGGTCGTGGTGGCCATGGTCTCTTCTGCGGTGTCGGTTGGGACGTTGGCGCAGAGGGCCTCGACTGCGGGGAGAACCTCGTCTGTTGTAGCAGTTAGTCATGATGATTCTCGATATATACACATATACATATATATATACGCGCGCGCGTGTGTGTGTGTGTGTGTATAAGAGATCATGGAAGACAAGAAAACATACTAATGGCTACATCGGCACCGCAAGAGTCAATGACGCAGCCGGTGGCAGACCCCTGGATGGAGTCAAAGTTCTGGCAGACGCAGGCGAGGTCGTCGACGGCGCAGTCCGTCTCGCTCTTGATGGACTCGTCGAGGCAGTCGATGGCGCACTTGGGGATGTCATCGCGAGACTGAGCGCTGGCCAGGGCGGCGGCGAAGAGGGCTGCGTAGGCGTACTTCATTTTGACGAGGTTTTGGGTGTTTTGTGAGAGAGAAAAGGCTTGTTGTACAGTGGTGTATATCAACGAGAGTGAAAATTATGTGACCAAGCGAGTGGATGGGGGAGGAAAAGAAGAAAGAAAGGGAGTGAAGTTTGGAGGGTGATGGTTTTATATACATACGAGGTTGAGAGTATAAGTCTTTTACATATACATACATACATACATGCCATATAGTAGAGAGACTTTGCTCACACATGGAGAAGAGGGAAACCCTCCGGTGCAAACAGGGATGTGTCGCCTAACCTAAGCACCATGCCATGGCGTCGAATGCAAACAGCAGCAGGCCCGAAAGCAGGCCCGACTAAGGATCGTCCCCCCCGTGTGTAGTATTAAGAGGGGGGGGGGGGGGGGGGGGGGGGGGGGGGGGGAAGCAGCTGAATGCGTTCCAAGGAAAACAAAACGGCATGTGGCGGGTGTTGCTTCGATCCAGGCCCTGACAACCCCTCCCCTCACCTCACCTCTCACTCTCTAAACTTCCTTCTGTACTCCGTACATACTGTCACATCGGCGCCACCTTGTCCAACGGGCTCGACTTCCGAATCGAGCCAAGGTTGTTCCGCTGCGGGTTTAGGGCGATCGGCCGGGGTAGACCTGGGGTGTGTGGGGGAGAAAGAAAGACGCACTGTTTGTGAAGCCGAGGGGCAAAGCTTGTAAGCTGAACGTTGCAGGGAAGAAGGGGAAACATGTGATGGAGGAGTCTTCTTTCTGCGAGGGGAACATGTCGAAAGAATGTCAGGTTGCTGCTGTTCCTGGTAGCTTGGGAGAGGTATATGTTGAAGCTTGGTTACAATTTATACGACGGGAATATACTTGAATGTTTGTTTGCACATGAAAGATTAAACGTCGGATTATCGGGAATCGCCCACGGACGGTATCGGACAAGTGACGACAGGAATGTACGGAGTATGTGAGAAGGATACGGGAGGAGAAAGGTTGGTGGGCCTTTGGCCGTTGGGACTTTTTTCATGACCGTTTTCAGCGACGATAAATTTTATTTTTCTTCTTTTTTTTTTCTCAGCCATCTTTTTATCGGAATTGCTATTTTTCATTAGCCAAGGTCATCCATCTCTGAAAACCTGAATTTTCATCATCAATGGCGTTTTCCTGCATCAAGGAAGAGCGAGCGGTTGTAAAGAGAGAAAGAGAGGTGGGGAGAGAGAAAGAGAGAGAGAGAGAGAGAGAGAGAGAGAGAGGACTCTGCCAAGTTTCGGCCGCCCGGCAAGAAATCTCGGCGCATTGATGCACGCCAAGTCTGGGGAAAACAACCCCGCACATCATCAAACAGAGAGAGAGCAAAAACAAGAAATCTTTTGGTCGACGGGTCATGATTTCCATGTGAGGCAAAAAAAACGAGCAAGAACTAAAAGAGACAAAAAACGTGGATACGAAAGAAAGTCAAATTAAGCAGCAAAAAATATATGCATGTTTTCAAGCTTTCCATGACGGGGTGAACCAACCACCAACTATTAATTACCAACCGCTTGCAGCCAACAAAGTTGGAGAGAAAATAAAAAAAAAAATGGAATGACCTTGTCTCGGGACCTGCCGGGTTTTACCGTCATAGCGCCAGGGGTTGTTGCTCGTCATCTTTGTGTTGCGTATTAGCTGAGCCCGAGTGAACCCGATGGGAGGGGAAGTGTGGTATGGTTTACTATGGTATGCTGGATGGTTATGGTATGCTGGATGGTTATGGTATGCTGAATGGTTATGGTATGCTGGATGGTTATGGTATGCTGGATGGTTATGGTATGCTGGATGGTTATGGTATGCTGGATGGTTTCTTTCTTTCATGTGCAGCCTCGGGCCATGCCTCCCACATACACACACACACTTCCCGCATACAAACAACGCCTGTAACAAAAAGGCCATGGTGGGTGGCAAAAGGTGTATGTATGCCTGCACAACACCCACATGTTGAGCCGGAAAGGGTTAGCAAAATGTTTCTCCAATCCAGCCACCAATAATCAGTTTCAAGACTGCATATATCTAATGCTATTAAGAGGGGGGCCCTTGGCACGTTGCATTCAACTAATACTCCTCTTCTTATACTCCTCCCCTTTCACAAGCTAGAACAGATGGTGTGAAAAGATGCATCGGAGATGACAGTTCTAAATGGGCTTCGCTTACACGCCCCAATCCAGGAACGGGATTAATTCAACTCAGGGTTGGATCTTGTCTAAAGTATCAACCAACAGGTCGAAACGAGGCCAGCACATATGATGGGATCACGTAAAATCAATCATGTACCTATGTATGTGCGATTGCATCTTCGGGAAATGAGGACCCCGACGTGCATTCCGACAGGCATTACCCTCCTTATGAATCGAGGCATTTTCGCGGGGAAAGATTTCTGGCATGTGCCTTTTAATGGTCTAAGCTCTATATGTTGTAGCAGTCCAGACTACAATGATCTCGATGATTTCATGTATGCCCATACCAAGTGCATGATCTACATAATGACGCCTTGTACGACGGTGGCGTCGATGGGGGAATACGAGGCTTTTGTTGGGCTGTGCATATGACGACGCCAATCTTGCATGTCTGGCTTTACGAGGAATTTTTTTGCATTTTCTTTTCTGGTTACGGGTTGCCGCTACGAATAGCAAACAGACTGCATGGAACATCCCCGACGCCAATGTCTCAGTCCAGCTTTGAACGCGCCGCATTCATAAGATGAGTTAAAAGTTTGCATCAACGTGATGGACGAAAAAAAGGGATCACGAGTGATTTACATGGCGTCGCTCGAGGAGTGAGGTAATTCAAGCAATATTAGATCTCAGCGACAAATCAACCTTCATGGTTGTTTCAGTAAAGGTAATAAAATTCCATTGCTAACGTACTTTATAATAATTAAAGGGTTTATAAAGCTACTTATAAAGATCTAGTATTTTTTTAACTAAATCTATTATTATATAATACCCTTAATATATTATATATTATATATTATACCTTTAGCTTAGAATTAGCTTATAATAAAAAGAAAAAAAGAAATACTAAAAGCTATAATTAAATAACTATCTTTTTAATATTTTAATTCTTAATTAAGAAAAAATATTAAAATATTATATATTATTATCTCGAATATAAAAATAAAATAAATTATAATAATTTAATATATAATATATTAAATAATTATTAAAAAAATATTTTTAATATTAAGAAATAGCTATAATAAAATATTATAATAAATATTATTAAATAAAATAAATTTAAATTAAAATAATAAAAATATAATCTTTTTTAAATTATTATTATAAAAAGAAAATTAAATTTTTAAAATTTAATTACTTTAAATTATATTTATTAAATTATTTAAATAATATAAAATTATAAAGGTTTTTTTAAAAAAAAAAAAATTCTTTTTATTAATTAACTTTAATATTAATAAAATTACTATAGATAGAGAATTAAATTATTTTAAATTAGAAACTTATAGTAAAAAAATAGATTACTATATAAAATAAATTTAAAAATATAAGTTATTACTTTTATAATTATTAAATTATATTTCCTATTTAAAGCTATTTAATTAATATTATAAGATATTATATTTAAATATATAGAATTAAAATATAAATATAATTAATAGTAAAGTAAGCTATAAAGTAGTAAAATAAACTATAGGGTAGTAGCTATTAAAAATATATAATAAAAACTAAAGGTATATAATAAAAGCTATATATTATAAAAATATATATATTAAGAAAGTATATAATAAAAAGAATAATAAAAAGTATAATAAAAAGTATTATAAAAAAGTAAAGATTTAAAAAGCTTTACAATTAATAAAGTATATTTATATAGTAATTATTTATTTATTTATTATATTATTATTATTTATTAAAAGAATTCTATTTTTAATTTTTATATTATTTATTTATTATTATTATTATTATTTTTATAAATATATATTTATTTTATTTATTTAACTTTAAGAAAAAATATTAATTTTTAATTAATATAGTAAATATAATTAATTATTTATTAATTATTAATAAAGTTAATTAAAGATTAAATATTAAATAAATTAAATAATATATTAAATATAATACTTTAAAAAAATCTTAATATAAGAGATTATAATATAAATTAAATTAAATAAGAAATTATATTAAGAGATATTAATAATTACTTTTTTAAGTATATAATTTTATAATTTATATATAGTAATACTATAGGTAATAATAAAAAAGAATTAAATATAAATATAAAATATATTTTTTTTTATAAAATTATATATAGACTTAAAGATAGGAATAGTTTAATATATATTTAGAAATTTATTAAAAAAATAAGGAAAACTAATATAGTAATTAAATTATATTATAATAATAACTAATAGTATTATTTATATATTATTAATATTATTATTTTAAATTATATTAATAATAAAATTAAATATATTATTAATAAAGCTAATAGTAATTTATATATTTTTAATGAATATAATATATTTATTAATATAAAAATATAATAATTATTAAAAGTTTTTTATATTTATAAAATTAACTTTTTCTACCTTTAGCTTTATATTAATAATTATAATATATATATATAGTGCTTTTAATTATTTTAAATACTTAAGGTTATATTTATATATTTATTTATTAATTAAATAAATATATAAAATATTATTAAATTCTCTTATTTTAATAAAAATAAAATTAGTTTATATATAAGTATAAAGTAATTTTTAATAAGTATTAAAGGGATTATTAAAGTATAATCCCTTAAAGGCTAATTAAAAAAGTATTTATTTATTTCTTTATTAATATATAACTTATATTAATTTAATAATAATATTAATAATATAATATATATTATAATTAATAAGGTTAAAATTATAATAGAATTTTATAATAAAATAAAGAAGTTTTTTTATAATAAATAAAAATTAATAAAAATCTTTAAAAAGAAAAATACTTACTATATTAAATAATTTATTTTAATAATTTAAAAAGATTTTATAAAAATAATAATTAATATATCTTATAGTATAAAGGCTTATTATAGACTTTTTATTAATAATTAAATAATATATATATTAGAATACTTTAAAGATTTATAAAAAGTCTAAAGGTAAGAGTAATAATAAGTCTAATAGAGATTTAAAGATAGGAAAGTATAGTAGAAAGTATAGTATACTTTTATTAATTATATTAATAGCTATTTTAATAAGAATAGCTTTAATAATAATATTTTTATTAAATATAAAGGTTTTTAACTTAAAGGATATTACTTTTATTAAAAAAGATTTATTTATTCTACTTAAGCTATTTATATTAATATAAAGAAATAAAAATTATAAGGTATTATAATTTATTATAGCTTTAAAGTAATTAATAAAAAGGTTATATATTAAGTATTATTTAATGTTAAGGTTAATTAATTTATCTTCTATTATAAAATTATTTAATAATATAATAAATTTAGCCTTATGCTTTTTCTAATAATTATATTAACCTTTAAAAGGCTTAAGGTATAATTTAATATATTATTATTAATTATAAATAAAATTAATATCTCGATAATTTAAAAGCTTAATATTTTTTATTTTAATTTTATAATTTAGTAATTCTTAAGTAAGCTCTTACTATACTTTATTTATTATTAATTCTTCCTAAAGTATATTTTCCTTAAAGTCTTTAGCTTCTATAAAAAGTAAGTTAATATAATAATTATTAAAATAAGTATTTTAATAAATCTCTAAATAAAAAGTATAAATATTATTAAATATATTAAATATCTTATCTTTAATAATTTTAAGTTCTTTAATTTATTTATATAAATAATAAAGTATTAATTTAATATAGTAAAAGTATTTAAAATTATTAATATTAAATATTAGCTTATAATAAGAAAAATAATTAAAAATATAATCTTTAATATAAAAGAATATATATTATAGTTTTTTATTAAAATTAATAATTATTAAAAAAGTAAAGTAAATAAGTAAGTCTTAATCTTTACTATAGGATAAATATTTAAAATAAAGGCTTTAAGTTAGGTAAAGCTTTATTTTTTTAATAATATTTAATTAGAATTATTAATTAAAAAGCTAATAGTCTATACTTTAAAAGATATAAGTATTATATTATAGAAATAAATTAAGTAATAAGTAATTTACTTCTATAGTAAATTAATCCCTTTTAGCTATTAGTTTATTTATAAATTAAATAATAAAATTAATTAAAAGCTAAGTATTATTAACTTTAAATAAGATAGTTTTAATAATATCCTTATAGTTTTTAATTTTAATTTTTATTTTAAAATAATATTTAAATATATAATTAATAATAATATATATAGAAATATAAAAGCTAATATTATAATTAGCTAGCTAGTTAAAAGAAATTATATAATTAAAGTTATTTAAAATAAGGTTATTATAAATATTATTAAATATTTAATATTACTTATTAAAAGTATTAATAATAATAAGATCTAAATATATTATTTTCAAATAATAGAACCTATAAGATATATTATTACTTAAAGTATTAAAAGAATTAATATAATATTTCTATATATAATAAGTATTAAAATATTTATATTATTATATTTTATTAATAATCTTAATAATAATAAAGAAAGTAAGTTAATTATTAATATTAGCTAAGGGATTACTAATTTTAATTAATATAATATTTTTAGTAATTAAAGTAAGGTTTATTACTATAATAATATTATTTTAAAATTAAATAAAATTAGCTTATAGGATATCTATCGTTAATTATATTAAAAGGGATTTATTAATTTAAAATAAGCTATATATATATATATTACTTTATATTTATTATTTATATTAATATTAATAATTAATTACTTAAAACTTTAGCTTAAGTATATATTTAAAATAAATAATAAAGTAAAGGTAAAAGTAATAAGCTATAATATAAAGGCTATTTTTTAAATTAATTATTAAAATAATATATTTATATTAAGCTTTAGCTTTTTTTTATTTATTATAATATAATATATAGTAATATAAGCTATTTTAATATATATTAATTACTAAAGGGGTAATAAAAGTATTAAGGTACTTTAACCTTTATATTATAGCCTCGAGACTTTATTACTTTATACTTTAAAAAAGGCAGGTACCCCTTATACTTTTAGAATAATAGATAATAGAATTAAAGAATATATAAGACTTTAACGTACTTTAAGTAAAGGCTTATTGAAAATTAGTTAGATTAAATAGCTTTAAAGTAAAACTAGGTTATTTAATATAAAAAGAATTATAAGAATTAACTTAACTTTATATTAAAGTATTAAATATAATATAATAAAAATAAAGATAATAAATAAAGTATTTATTATATTACTTTATTATATAATTAATATATTAATTATATTTAATAAATTAAGTATAAGGCTATATATAATCCTTTTATTTAATTAAGAAAAGTATTAGGAAAGTAAAAAATAAAAAAGGTTAAGATTAATTAAACTTATTAATAAAAGTTAAATATATATTAAATATCTATATATAGGGCTATACTTTATATATTAAAATATTAAAGTTAATAATAGGAAATATATTTTTAATAATAATATAAAATTAATCTAGCTTTAATTAATTAATAATAAGATTAAATATTATAAAACTATTAAAATTATCTTTATTAAGAAAGTCTTTATTAATAGTATAATCTTTAATATTAATATTATCTTTAAGCTTATTAAAAATTTAAAAAGATATATTATTATTAAATAAAAGCTAGCTTAAATATTATTTATTAATTATAATATTATAATAATTAGGATAATTAGCTTTAAGGAATTATAGCTATATATAAATATAATATTAATAGACTTAGAATTAGTAATAGAATTAATAAATTATATAAAGTTATATAATATTATTAGTAAAGTATAAGATAATAATATTTAAATCTAATAGTAAGAAAAGTAGCTATAAGTATATACTTCCTATATCTTTAAAAAAATTAATAATATAATTATAATATTTATATTATTACCTCCTATATTAAAAGACTTAAATATATATATATATTTATATAATTAGTATTTCTTTTACTTATATAAGCTTAAGAAGATATTTAAGAATATAATTAAAATTAAAGGTATTTTAAAAGCTAAAGAAATATTACTCTTTAAGTAATGTATTATAATCTTAATTTCTATAATTCTAATAGATATTATTATAAAGATTTTAATTAAACTATTTAATATAATAATAAATATATAATTTTATTATTTAATTACTTATAGTATTTTTCTAATAATTAATATATTTAAAATCTTAAGTAATTAGAATAGGTTTACTTAAATCCTTTTTAAAAAAGATATCTATAGTATAAACTAGCTTAAGATCTAATTAAAGATCTTTATTTATATTATAAAAATCTAATAGAATTCGATATTATTATAATAAAAGATTAATTAAAAAAGCTAACTTTAGTTAAATTATTAATTAAAATACTCTAAAGCTATTTATATTATTAAAAGAAAAAAGCTAATTTTTTCTTTAAATCTTATATTAAAAAGCTAATTCTATCTTATAGTAAGTATTATAATATATTTAAGCTTCTTTATTATAATTAAAAAAGCTAAAGTATAGTAATAAATAGAAATACTATAAATAGACTTAAAGCTTTTTATTTAAATCCCTATTATTAATATATTTAATATAATAGAAATAAAAGCTAATATCTATATTATATTAAGTAAATAAATATAAAATTAATATAAAAAGTATATAAAATAGCTTTATTTATTATTTTAAAAGGGGGTAAAAGTAAGAAAAAGATAGTAAGAAGATTAATTTACTTATCGAACTAATAGAAAGCTAGGTATTTATAATATTATAGATTGTAATATTAATATTAATTAAGATAATATTAATATTTATAAAAGCTTATTATTAGTATATTACTTTATATAATATCTTTTCTTTATAGATTTTTTTTATAAGCTTTAATAAGCTTAAAAAGCTTTTTTAAATTAATACTATAAGGAAATAAATATTAAATAAAGCTTAGGTAGTTTATTAAAAGATTATCTATTAAAAGAAATTAAAGAGCTAAATATAATAAATTTAAAAAGCTTTAGCTTCCTTTATAATAAAGTAATAAAATAATAAATAAAATAGCTTAAATTATTTATATAAAGGTTAATATTATATTAATATAGAAAAAAAAAGATTATATAAATATTAAATTTATTATAATAATATAAATAATTAATAATTAATTTATTAAATTATCTTTTATTAATAAATTAATTAAAAAGCTTAATTTCTTTATAATAAATATATTATTTTATAAGAAATAAATTTTTTTATTAATAAGTTAATAAAGATTTAAAAAAGGATTAAATAATAAAGGAAATATTATAATAATAAATATAATAATTTTAATATATATAGAAAATAAAGAAAAAATAAAAAAATTAGAAAATTATTTACTATATAATAATTTATATAAAAAAAGATTTTAGAAATTATAAATATTATTTTTATATATTTTATAATAAATATATTTTAATAAATATATTTAAATTAAAAAAATTATATAATAAAATTAAAATAATAGTTATATTAATAAATAATTAAATATATTTTTTTATAATATTATTATTACCTTTAATATAAATTTAATTTATTTTTTTTATATTTAAATTTTTTATTAATTATATTTAAATTATATTTTTATTTAAAAGCTTTTTAAAAACTTTTTAAAAGCTTTATAAAAACCCTCTAGGGGCTTTTTAAAGACCTTTCGGGAATATTTATAATAAGCTTATTTTTTTTTATATTTTTTATATAAAAAAACGCTTTCTAAAGGATTTGTAATAGCTTTACTAAAAGCTTACTTTAATTACTTATTTAATTTATTTTCTTATAATATTAATATAAATAAAAGCTTTTTTTAATTATATTTTTAATTATATTTTATATACTTTATTTTAAAAAGAATTATTATATTTCTAGTTTAAATATAATAATAAGCTTTAAAATTAACTTAATTAATAATTAATCTCTATTAATAATAATTTCTAAATTAATTAATTAATCCTTTTCGTTACCTTTATATAATAATAAAACGTCCTATAAGAAGAATAAATCTAGCAGGCACGTTTCTACTCCTATAGTATACTGCAATTCGTAAAGCTGCTGCGCAGCTTTGCTTAATTAAGTGCGACTCATATAGAGGTCAAGTCGAATTGATGCATACATATAGTAGTAGCTACGTACAGTAGTACTATAGTAGCTATATAAAAGTAGTAGTAGCTTTACAAAAGTGGTAGCAGCACGTTACTTCTACCTACTGCTTTAGGCAAGTTGGCTTTTCTTTGCTACGCCTTCTTTGTCGGAGGCTTCAGGGGGCACCGCAGGCACACACACACGCTTCTATCATGTTGGTCCATCATATTACTACCTCGGATGGTAATTTCGCTTTTTGACAGCTGAACCGTCTCACCAGCCCTCGTAATCGGGAAAATACTCGTCGTGAAACCTCTGGGCGTACTCGACCACCACCGGGAGTCCCTTGACCAACTCTCTAGACACCGGTCCTCTGTTCCAGTTAGCACATGTTGTACACACACATACTCTCCCTCCCTCACACCCCGGAAAAAAAGAAGAAGAAAAACTTACGCATCGCACATGAGCGCCGAGACTATATAGCCAAACAAAGTCGTGTCAGCATCGCTGGCCTCCCGTCCCCCAAGAACCCAAAAAGGCCCCTCCCGTCCCCCGGAAGCAACCTTGGCCTCCTTGAGCAGAGCATCAACGCCCTCCCACACCTCGAGCCGAAACGAAGCAACCTCGTCGTCCGTCAACCTCCCCGCGCCTTGCCCGTAGAGCGTCCGGACCATGCCCCTGTAGGCCAGCAACCCGATGATGGGCTGCAGGAACCACGGGAGGAGCCCCAGCACGCCGGGCCTCATGACGCTGTAGTTGTCCACCCACCGCTCGCGGCCGTTGAACCAGTTCAGTCTGTCCTCCATCATACTCCGGATGGCCAGGTCATGAGCCCGCTGCGCCGGCGTGAGCTTGGAGCCGAGGTCATTGATGAGACCTTCTTCGACCAGCGCGCGGCTGATGAGCGCCGTGTCTCCCATTGTGCGGGTGGTGCCCGCTGGGGAGGAGGAGGACTCGGCGAGGGAGATGTAGGGGATCTTGCCCTTGGGGGCTGCCTTTGGAGAGCCGACTGCGAGCTTGTAGCTTACGCGGGAAATGCGCAGACGGGCCTCGAGTTTGGTGACAAAGGGGGACCAGACGTAGTTGTTGGTCACCGGGAACCCGCGAAAGAGGGTGATTTCCTTCATTGTGTGTGTGTTAAAAATGATTCAGTGAGTATATATGCTCTGCTGTTAAGTGGTTGTACTGTAGTATCTTGATATTGTTGTCACTTTTCACGAATTGTAGTCATTTCATCTCGGATCCTCGCGCATGTTTATATAAAATCAATGCTAACGGACTATCGGTCAATCGCCTGCTTCGCGGGGTCGGCGCTTGGCTGGACATTTTACGGACTCCGGGCGAAGCTTTTACAACGACGGAGGGAGGAAGGGTGGGATATGATAAATGGCTGGCGTGCACTCGCGCTATATACTGAGCGCCAATTCATTCACGCGAACAGTGAACTCGCTTTATAATCTCTTTTTGATTAAATGCAAACATGCGGGATGAGTTTGACGAGGAGGGTAACTGCCGAATTGACCTTGCCGGATTGATCTCGCCGAGAAGAAGCGACTTTTCTTTTTTTTTTTTTACATCATGTAGTCGAGAGCGAATGTCAATACTGATGAAACCGCGATTAATATTTCTCCATAGGTCACAGAATACCTATATTATCGATATCATCTGAGGAACGAGGTTGACTGTCGACTTTGTTCAAAACTTCAATAGGCGTTCACGTCATGAAACGCGCTGGCATGACTCAGCTTCTTTTTTTTTCGCACGCCAGCCCGCTTAGGGTGACATTCACCCTAGAGCTACAACCGTACAACCAACTCTTGACATAAAAAAGAAGAAGAAAAAACCTCCAATGCAAGCACTTTAGCTGTAGATTCAGCCAACTTTTATTACGTGCTTTCAAGTCAATATGAGACCCATTTGAGATCTGCCATCTGCCGAAGAAAACTGTCGAAACAGCGCTCAATGCATGTTCATTCGCGCTGCGGTTGCATCATGAAAAGCATCTAATTCATTGTTAGCCCCGCCAAAGGCGGAGATGAGTTCATACTGGCGCGGTTGATGCTCATCTACGGCCCGACTGAAGGCTTGATTTTTTCATCTATAAGAGTGTAGAGAAGCTCTCTCTCTCCCCCTCTCGTCATCATCATCATCATACCAGGACCCTAATCAATCGAAAGTAAAAATGACAGACAACGTATTCAGCGTCGGCGTCGTCGGCTACGGGTAAGTACTAGATAACGTAAAGTTAAAGTGAGGTGCATAAAACTGACATGAAACAGCCTCTCGGCCAAGGTCTTCCACATCCCCTTCATCCTGACCACCCCCCAGTTCCGCCTCCACAGCATCGTCCAGCGCACGCCCAAGGACAATGACTCGGCGCCCAAGGACCACCCGGAAGCCAAGCACTACAACGACTGGAGGTCCCTCGTCGCCGACCCGGACGTCCATGTCATCACCGTCACCACCCCGCCCGACAACCACTTTGAGCTCACCAAGGCGGCCCTCGAGGCGGGCAAGCACGTCATGACGGAGAAGCCGTTCGTGCCTACGAGCGCCGAGGCAGAGGAGCTCATCTCCGTCGCCCGCGCCGCCGGCAAGCTGCTCTGCGTCTACCAGAACCGCCGGTGGGACACCGATTTCCTGCTGGTCAAGCACCTCGTCGAGACGCAGGCTCTCGGCCGCGTCTTCGAGTTCAACACCTACTTTGACAGGTACAAGGCCGAGGCGCCCGCCACGTGGAAGGGCCAGCTCGGCATCCCCCAGGGAGGCAGCGCCCTCTTCGACCTGGGAACCCACCTCGTCGACCAGGTCTACACCCTCTACGGCCTGCCCAAGTCGGTCCACGGCCGCGTCCTCTCGCAGCGGAGGGGCGAGGCCGACTACTTCAACCCCGACGCCGTCTCAGCCCAGCTCCTCTACGACGACGCCTTGCTCGTCAACGTCAACATCAGCTCCCTCAGCGCCGAGACGGAGCAGAACCGCTTCTGGGTCCGCGGCACAAAGGGTAGCTTCCGCAAGCTCGGCCTCGACCCCCAGGAGGATGCCCTCAGGAGCGGCGGCAAGCCTACCGACGCCGGCTTCGGCAGGGAGGACCCCTCAAGGATGCGCCTGACCCTGGTCGGCGAGGATGGGTCGATTGCCCAGGGAAAGGTTCCCGAGTTGGAGCCCGAGACCTACGTCAAGTTTTACGCTGCTTGGGGCAAGGCCGTCGAGAGCGGGAAGGAGGAGGATGTGCCCGTCAAGGCCACCCAAGCAAAGGATGTGCTGAGGATTATCGAAGCCATTGTCGAAAGCGCCAAGACGGGCAAGGACGTTGCCTTTGCATAGAGGGGTTGTTGCTAGATGCATACCGAGTAGGTATAGCGAGCAGGTGCGACCCTCAATCAGGAAGAAATCAAGAAAGAACATTTCAACCAAACGAGAAGGAGCAACGTGTGTGTGATGTCGGATGACCAACCCCTTCCTCTAGCAATCATTTTGCCTGCTACTTTTCAATATCCAGACCTAGGTCCCCATACTTGACTTTGAGCACACATAATTGCAAAACTAACACACAGACACCAACAAAGCCAAGGTAAGTTTCTCACAAAGCAGAAATGAATATACAAGCAAAGGGCAGCGGGAAGCATCCCCCATCCGCAGCATCCCCAGACAGCAACTCCGCCGTCGGCCGAAGCAGCGCTTCCTTCGCCGACGCCTGGCTGGCCTTCCCAGACGACGAGACCCTCGAGGGAGCCACGTCCCGCTCGCCCTACTTTGCTTCGACCGGCGACTTCACCGAGTTCGACATGTTCCCGCGGAATTTCGCCGTCTGGCCGGCCATCTCGGACCTGGCCTCGCGCTGGCAAAGCTACTGGCCGCGGCTCCCCACGCGCGAGGAGCTCTCGGGACGTCACCGCATCGAGAGGAAGATGCGCAACCCCGCGGCCACGGACGCCATTGGCCACAACATCCATATCCCGCGCCGCCGTAAGGTGCACGGTTTCTTGTTCAGGCTCTTGGTGTACTTCGTCTATGTCTACTTCATATCCGTCCTGTGGCCCTACCTCGGTCTCAGCTGTTCCCCGCTGGCGTCGCCCTTTGACGAAGTCCAGCCGTCTACGGATAAGCCTCTGGTATCTCCAGAGGAGAGTTCGGTGCTTGGCCACGTCTCCGGTGCTGCGTATCAGTTCAAGGACTGGGACTCTCCGATTGGAGATTGGGTTTTTATCGTCTGTGGCTCTGCGTTGCTGTGGTTGCTTGGACAAGGTCTTTTCTGGTAAGTTCGCTTTATAAACGAGAAAGAAGCCGTTTCTCTGCTTACATTTACAGTATGAGAGCTGCGAGAGAACGCATGGAGAGGATGCATGCCCTGACGGTGTCGCTTGCCTACTCGCTTCTGAAAACCACCAACCCGATTGGGGAGGTTGAGATGCTTGAGCAGTTTGAGCTGGAGCGTATTATCTAGTCAGTCTATGATTGGGTCGAACAAACGTCTTTTTACTGACTTGTACCTCCAAAGCGAGTGTCTGTGTTTGTTGGTGGCCTTTCCCGTCGCGACTATACAGCAAGTCAAAAGCAACAGCTGCGAGCCAGCAGTCGCGCGATACTGCCATGAAGCGTCGTCTCGACTGCAAGACCTCAGAGCAGGCGAAGCAATAGTCGGGGGCGTGCCCGCCTGGAGACGGCAGAAGCACGGCGGCCTTAGTCGCGAGTTGTCTCATTTCGTCCCCGTGGATAGCTTCTTCGAAATCTTCTCGCTTCAGCTGGAGCGCGAGTATAAGTGCCAGAAGATGCGGACCAGCAGCGCGCCCATGACATGCCCTCACATCATGCACAACCTGCGGAATCACTTTGAGAATCTGGTCGACGGCGGTTATATCGATGAGCGCAAATCTCCCGGCACCCGTAAGTCACGAAATAAAAGTCTCTATTCATGAAAATTTTCTAACATGGAACTAGGCGACGTAATTGAAACCCTGCACCATACGGGTCGAGAATGTGCCCTCAACCATCCACAGGACGCTATTCCGTGGGTGCTCATCTGGATGGTAAGCATCTGCGTCATGGCATTCACCATTCTCTACCCGATCAATAACTGCGACTACATTGTCAACTCGGAGATGCGATCATCACAGGGCGCCGTCACATGGCCTACCCTCTCCGCCATGAGCAACATGTTCTCCGTCGCGGCCCTGTGCTCCTCCCTCATCTCCCTGCTCGACGAGGCGTGGGACATGTGGGATCCCATCGGCAGGGGCGTCAACACTTTTGCTTGGACCTTGGGCATCGCGATGGAGCTGGACATGATGCTCAATGACTTTTACGAGTTTGAGTCGCGTATGCTTATTCGGAAGCATGCTTTTATGGATATTGGGGGTCCGCCGAAGGAGAGTACGAGGGCGTCATCCAAGAAGCGTTCCAAGGAGAGCGTTTTTACTATTTAGCCACTCTATGTCTATCTATCCCCCACCTCCTGGAGGCTTTCTTTCCAAGTATCTTTAGTTTGATCGGGGTTACTAGTCTAGAACAAGTTGTCAGACTAATGAAATCACTGAAATTTTGGCCCCTCTTAGAGCTGAGGCGAAATTATTGAATGAAATCCTTGTAGACAGCCCCTCGTTGGCTTATATTCCATTCTGATCATGTATTGTCCCATGATGTGTTCTTCGTCTTGGTGGCTGTCATGGAGTTTGAAAGCGATTGGGGTATACGTGGCTCGATTAAAGCTGCAGCCTCTGACTGTGTTATAAGAAGACTGGGACTTTGTGGCTTTGCGCTTATTGCGTCGGAAAGGGGAAGAAAGAGAAGAAAAGAAAAGAAATAATAGTATTGTCTTATGTACCAATTTGACATCTATAATACCATGACTCGACGCACATAGATCAGTAGAGTGGCAAGGGAGGAAAAGAAGAAAGGGAAGAGGGAAAAAAAAAGGGGAGAAGTGAGCATCAAACTCATACCACGTAAAAAGCGGCCAGAGTACCATGACATTACACATAAGATGACACAAAGAGCATAATGTTGAAAAGGTTGGAATAATTGGAGCAATGTTGAAAGGTAGAATAATCAAGGCAATGTTGAAAAGGTAGAATGAATGAGGTGTGGTCTATATACAATCGAAATGGAGCGCAAAATGCAAGCGTAAGATGGAACTTGACCCAATCCTATATAGGGGTTAATTTCAAACCCTATTCCTCTCCTTATTCCTCTCCTTATTTCCCCCCCCCCTATGTCGTAAATCATTGGCTGAAATACACTGCGACGCAGTTCAGTCTGTTGGTCCGTCGGCCGTCACCTACAGCACAAATGGTATCCAGAAACAATAACAAAAAACAACAACACCTGCTCAAACATATTCCAAGTCTTTTACAGGGCGAGCAGAGCGCCGACAACACCGGCAATGGTAGCCATGACAAGGTTGCTGCTGCCGACCCTGAAGCCCATGCTGTCCGTCTCAATCTCCTGGCCAAACAAAGAGGGCTCGTACGAGCCGGGGTCCTTTTCGTCGAGGCTGCCGTCCCAGCAGTACTCCTTGAAGCACTCCTGGCACTTGGCGGGTACGGTCGTGTTGGTGCGGCCGAAGCTGCGAGAAAGCATGGCGCAGGCGACGCAGACGGGCCAGTTCTCGTCACGGGTGGCGTTCATCTGCGTGGCGACGGCCCAGCCGTTCTGGATCATGGCGTCGCGCTCCTCGACCTCGTAGGATGGGTTGAAAGTAGACGTGTTGGACTTGTAGACATAAGGATAGTTGGGGATGTAGACGATGAGCGGGGCAGGGTCCGTCGTGTTGTCGGCGTCGCAGCCAAAAAAGGTCGGGCGCGCGTTGAAGCCCTTGTTGCGGAACGTGTTCTTTCCAGGGACGGCAGGGAAGCTTGTGCCCTTGGAGATGTCCTCCAGGGAGCGTTCGTAGGTGGCGATGGCGGAAGCACCATCGGGCCAGCTGTACTCGGTGTCGGCAGAGTTATCCATGGAAAAGACGACGTCGACCTTGCGCTCAAGGTGAATGTGAGGGTGGTAGGGGACGTTCTGCAGGTCCTCGCCACCGTCGACAAGCGTCAGACGATCTTCCTCGGCATTGTAGTTGGTATCAGGCTTCCAGCCCTTGAAGGGGTTGGGGGTCCAGTCGGCGATGTCGTTGTTGTCGCTGCCAATCGACTGCAGAATAGACGTGACTCCTTCAAGCGCCCAGCTAGGGACGCCATCAGGGAGGTAGTCGCTGTCGGGCTCATTGAGGTACAAGACAATCTGGTTAAAGAGGGAGCTGGAGGTGCCCATGACATATCCGGCATTGTCAAATCCAGCTATGCAGTCCTTGTTGCTGGGAAGCTTGCCCTTGTCAAACTCAGAACCGACATACTTTAGAGGGACAAAACCGTTGGTGGTGGGGTCCGAGCTACCAAGCTCCCACGGAGTAAACTCATAAACGGTCGAGTTGATGGGAATCAGCGTCTCGTCAGGCTTGCGGCCAACGGCGATCAAGAATGGCAGCGGCGCCTTGGCTTCGGAGAAGTCGGGGTCGTCGGCGATGGAGGAGAAGGTGTAGCCAGGGCCACCGTCATGTGCGTCGATGAGCTGATAGGACAACATACGACCCCAGTAGTCGGTGATGGAGCGCTCGTAGCCAGCCTCCTTCTTGCCATCGATGGCGTCGAAGATGTCGGTGTAGTAGTCCAGCAGGGCGTACTGGTCGGGCCCGGACAGGATGGAGTCCTGGAACTGCCAGATGGCTCCCGAGTTGATGCTCTCCTCGACCGTGGTGAAGTTGTTGCTGTAGATGCTACCCACGAGCCAACCACCCCCCGAAAGGCCAGAGATGTACGTCGAACTCTGAAGAAGACCTCCGAGGTTGCCTTTGCCGGTGCTCCCCTCCGACCTCGAATCGAATGCGGCCAGCGCACCGGCTCCGCTTAGCATAGCCCTGTAACCACCGCCGGAAAAGGCCAAGCCAATGTTGGGCAAAGCCTCGATGCTCCCATTGTCCACCTTGCTGAGGTAGTTGTCGGAATCAAAGTCGGGGATAGCCAAGCGGCTGAGCAGCTCTCGGATGGGCTCGACGGTCTCGTTGCGACGCTTCTTGACCCAATCCTTCTCTTGCTGGCTCAGGCTGGAGCCATTGCGAATACTGGGACGAGTCTCGGGGCAGGTGACCGAGGAGGGGACGTAGCCATCGGGGGCATTGTCGGTGGCCCGAGGGTGAAGGATTACGTCGCGACGAACATTGTCGACGGAAGAAAGAGAAGTCTCGCGACAAACTATGGCGATTGCAGGTCAGCAAGTTGCTCAACGAATTGAGAAACCCTTTGAAGGTTCTTCCGCGGGGGTCCGGTGGCGGGCAATTGACTAGTTAGAGGGTCGCGGGAGCCCGCGGCAGAGGCAACCAGCCTAAAGGATCGGAGTCGTACCTGCATGAGCGCTTCCGCTCGTCGCAGCTGCAGCCAGGAGGAGCGCTGTAAGGCCGTTGGCGATGGCCATGGCAGGTATATAATTGGAAACCTACGAAAGGGCTGATGTAGATTCAAATTCGATGAAGAAAAAAAAATTCGAAAATAAGTTTGGCATCCAAAGGCAAAAGAATTCCACAGGGAGAAAAAGAAATAGTATAAATTAATAATATGAGGAATGTGAAACTGGTAAGAAATTGATTAGCAGTTGTGAGACCACGACAAGAGACAGTAAGCCGGGTCAAAGGAAGGGAAGATGTCAGTCTTTAGCTGAATCCCCTTCAAACACAATGCAAAGAAATATGTCAAAAGAACGTTTTTAAATTCGTGGAGATGGGACTGGGGATGTTGCTTTTTTTTTTTACCGCGCAAGAGAGGTAGCCAAGGCCAAGAATCCGCCAAGATTAATTTGCGAAGCAAAAGTCGCAGCATGAACGAGCCACGCACTAGGTATCGCTAACCGCCCAATCAGCCTCGGCGCTGTTCTGACAGGCGGGCTATTACCGTATTTCCCGGTTGCCCATGGTGGTCGGCGCGCTGTGAGATCAGCAGGGGCTTTTCTGCAAGCCCCGCCAGGCTGCGGCTGAGCCCGCAGGATTCATAAGGCGGATTTTCTCTGTTCATGTGCGTTGTGAATGTGAAACGCTTCGAAAAGAGACACGCGTACCCCGTACTTTCTCTGCAACGGCTTTAACGAGTTATTCCCCATTGCCATTGAATGATGTCATGTCCTTCTTTCTCTCTTTCTCCCGTCTCTCCAGGCCATCGTCACTCGGAATAAGATGATCTTGTACGGATTACGGAGTAAGCTTTTTGCAAATCATCTTACATGGAAGCTTGGCGATACCCATCTTTTCTCTCCCTCCGTAATACAGCGTCCACTGGCGGTTATTCCACCACGTTGCAATGCAATGGCAAAGAATACATATGCCGGGTGAGATTTTGTGCTTCGTGGGCCAGTCGCTGAACCAAAAGCCCAGCAGCTCCCGAATAGCTTTGCCGCATTGGGGCGAGGAATACGCGGCTTTCTTGGCTAAAAGTGAGAACTTGTCCAGTCTTAGACGACGAATACCACATCAACACCGCCTACTTCTCCTCGTCGGCGTTGCAGATCCTTACATGTGGATTCATTTCAGTAATACGCTGCGACACATGTCACAATCATTAGACTTTAAAAAAATACCGGTGTGATTTGAAAACATCCGACCGTTGCTGAATATGTGCGGATTTTAGGGCAGCCGAGAACATTTCTTCTATCAAATACATCAACAGCACAAGGAGTACACGCCAGCGCACATTCTACATGGGTATAGGCTATGCGGCAGAGCTGTATTCTCAAAAGGGTATCATCATTCGTCGGCGTCAATCACCGCATCCCGACTGTAACGCTCATTGAACTAAAGCAGACCGTTGAGCCCGCCCAGGGATCATCGTCTTCGGTCCCTCAAGGGGCCTCCCAGCCTCCAACTCTCCCTCGACCCGCAGTTCTGATCCGGGAGAAACACCCACACAGCGTCCTCCATACTCAGATCCAACTCTCGCCCGCGGTTCTTCTTACTTATACGCAGAGTCACCTTTGTGTCAAGAGGGAGGACCAATGAGCGGAAAGAGAGACTACATGGTGAAATGGAGGTAATGAGAAGCGACTCGACCAGCTAATGAATACATAATAGCCCCCCTTCGCGCTCAGGCAATACGCAGTTGACACTATTGGCGTGCTGATTGGAATACCGTCTGCCACTGTCTCGGTCAGGAAATGACCATTGTGGTAAATATCGACCATGGTCAGTTGAGGATGCGAACCGCGATAGCCCCCACAGCCGTGGTCAATAGATGGGAGTAGAATGTATTCTCTCGCGATATCCCTTATAAGTAGCCATGATTGACAGATCATTATATATAGTTTGAGCCTGTTACTTACCGCCTGACATCTTATTATACCGCGATTATAAGATGAGTATAAATTTGTGGAAAGGTATCGACAGGAGCGTAGAATAGCTCCCGCTTCAAACACAGCAGAACCAGTAGCTACGGCTTACCGCCTACTGTTTTTGGCCGCGGGGCAGCAGCTCACGTCACATGCTTGAAGGAAGCGCATCTCGTGCTTCTTCCTCCAAACTTTTTGCTTTTCAATGCACTGCGCTTCATCATCTAATCTTTGTGCTGAATATGAAGATATAACTCAAGTCTAAATTTGAATGGTGATTCTCAGATATTCCGTATCATCTCAGCCACAAGAAAGCATATTTTCCAAAGCGCACTTCGTCAGGAACTGCTAAAGTTATTATGGTGCTCCTGATTGGCTCTGGCCCACCTAGTCCTCTCAAGCCAGCTATTTCCAGCTCTCTACAGCGCTACAGCGCCAGCATGGCAACTCCTAAGGCCTCGGGCGGTTCGTCCATGTGAGAAACGGGATACGGATTTCTCACATTCCCCCCACCCGCTCCTACCCAAGCTCAGCCGTAGAGGTGGGAAAGCCTCGAAGTTTGCTGCTTTCCCCTCCACTTCAACTCGGACAGACTGTCTTTTACCGTCTCCAGCTCGTGCCTGAATCACTATTATTTACCTGTGATGCGCCTGCATCAGCTGTTCCTGCCTGTTGTAGACCCAGGTCAGGCTGTTGTCATCACATGTGCCGACCCGTTGCCTGGACATGACCATCGCTTTCGACCCTCGTCTAATACATCAATTACGCGACCCGCATCGATAGACCCTCGAATCCATCTCTTTAGACGACACTCCATTCGCTCTACATTTATTTACACTCCCAAAGAGGCATTCACGACATGGCAGGGACCAGTATTCCTGCGCCGGATACGGCGGGTCTGGAAAAGGTCCGGCCATCCCCAGGTCCCAAGACAGCGCATCCATCAGGCAGGGAGAGCTATGGGCGGTTCATGCAGATTGTGCGAGGGTTTGCGTTTGGTGTCTACTTTACGACTTGTCTTCTTGTGTAGGTCTTGCGTCTTTGCTGCCCAAGGATCTTCAAGCTGACGAGTGTCTACCAGTATTCACACGACGCAGTTCCTCGGCGGCTGGCTTTACTGGGTTAATCGCGACTTCTACTATGCCTACATGGCCATGACGAAAAAATCGTTTGCGCTTGTGGTGACCCTGATGACGCACATCTGGGGGCCAGTGACGATTCGTATCAGCGGAGACGAGTCTGTCGCGGGACAGATTAAACCTACAACCGACGGCGGCGTTGAGTTTGACTTTCCTGAACGCATGATTCTGATGGCAAACCACCAGGTAGGATGAATATCAGTCGGCGCATTATGAGACGCACAGCTGATGAGAATAGATCTATACCGACTGGTTATATCTCTGGTGGGTGGCGTACGCCAACCAGCCTAGCACCCACGGCCACCTTTACATCATCTTGAAGGAGTCGCTTAAATACATTCCTGTCATCGGCCCTGGCATGATGTTCTTTGGATTCATTTTCATGTCCCGCAAGATGGCCACGGACCAACCTCGCATGGCCTACCGGTTGAGGAAGCTTCGCCAACAAAAGACGAGCCCAACCGGCAAGATGTACCTAGACCCTATGTGGCTGTTGCTGTTCCCGGAAGGCACCAACGCCTCCGGTAATGGGAGGAGGAAGTCGGCAGCCTGGGCGGAGAAGAAGGGTCTCAAGGACCCTGAGCACGTGCTGCTACCGCGCAGTACAGGCATCTACTTTTGCCTAAAGGAGCTACAGGGAACCGTCGACTACGTCTACGACTGCACTGTCGCGTATGAAGGTGTTCCGTAAGTAATTTGCTGTCGATATATGATCAGAGCTGACCTCATGACAGGCGCGGCAAGTATGGGGAGGAATTCTTCGACCTCTCAAGCACTTACTTCCAAGGTCGACCCCCCAAGTCGGTCAACTTTTACTGGCGCCGCTTCCGCATCAACGATATCCCCCTTGATGACGCGGAAAAGTTTGATGTCTGGCTTCGGGAAGAGTGGTACAAGAAGGATGCTCTCATGGAGGAGTACCAGACCACAGGCCGCTTCCCTGCCATGGCCGGCGCCAAGGTTGACTATGTGACGACTTCGGTAAAGACACGAAAGCCCTGGGAGATATTCCAAATTTTCACCGTCGTCGGAATTTGCGGACTGGTCTGGAATAATGTCCGGAAGGCGTGGCATATTGCCAGTTCCTTCTTGCGCGTTGGGGACGAGGCCCAAGCATGAAGACTATCGGGCTGAAGAGCTAGACTGGTATGAATAGAGAGTAGGGGATATACAGCGAAGCGCATATACAGCAGAGTTGTAGTATGGATTACATGGGATTTGTAGGGACGGTTGGTATATTCCGGGTTTACCCTGGGCGTAGGAGGATGGCGTTGGACCCTGCGTCGACGTACGTGGGTGGTTGGTTTTTTATTTCCGTGGTTTGATACAAGGATTATACTTTGAGGCAGCAATAATTTTGATATTTGATTGTCCGCGTGATGGAGTCTGCGGCTGAATCGCAGTGGTGTCCTAAACAGTCTTGGTTCGCTGCGTGCCGAGGCTTGTTTAAAGTCAATTATTAGCAGTGATGATGGAGCGTTTTGCGAATAGTCGCTACAAGCCTCGACTCGGGCATCTCCCAATAAAGGATACATCGTTGTGCATCTCGCACGGTAACTTCATCTGGGGCCTGCACATGACAGGTCGGCATCTCCTATTCCCCGGCATCTTCCATGATGGCAACGCCAATCACAACTTGGACGGTGCTCATCAACCCACACCGCGCATAGAACGTGTCGGCGGTGAATGGTCCAGACTCTCAGCTGAGCGTCATCCAGAATGTTATTTCTACTGCATCTCTCTTTCTTCCCTTTGACGAAACGTGCGTGTGGGTTCTTGGGGAAGGGGTGAGGGGTGAAATGCTCGTCGACGAATAGGAGCTAGAAGAAGGGTCGAGGATGCCTCGGTACAAGAGAAGAATTTGTTTAGATATTTTCTTTTCTTGTTCCGACTCCGGGGAGGGGGAAAAGAGTTGGCGTGGAGTGTGTATGAGTGTGAGTGTGTGTGTGTGTGGAGAGAACACAAACGCGGGGAAATGGTCACTTGTCCGGGGACCGGGATCTGGCTTTGGGAAAAGCTTGGCTGGGGGAAATGGTAGGATTAGTTTAGATGGTTCAGGTGACTTTTTCCTGGTGCTGTTTTTCTTCTTCTTTTGGGGTAACATAATGCTAATTGAAAGATGCTGAGGGGCGAGGGGGCGTCTTGCATGTCGTCGAGTTTTGCCCTAGGGTGCCCAAAGGCGGTTTTGACAACATTGACGCGTGGCCTCACATTGCTCTTTTGAAGTATTTCTCCGTCGGGGTTGATAAGTAATATCCCGAAACTTTTTTTTTTTATTTTGCTGTCTTCACATTCTAATCACATATAGATCTTGGATGATTTTTTCTTCATGATAGAGCTGGCCATTAAGCTTCGTCATCGGACACCGTCAAGTCTCCGACGTTATCGGGGGCGTGGGTGGGTGTGTGTCCCTGTACTACCCCAGGACTTCGAAATCGGCCCTCTTTCCCCCATCTTCCCCCCCCTCCCCCCACCGCTGCTTATCATGATATCACTATGGAATAGCCTACACAGTGAAAGAGGGGAAGAAAAGACTAGTGGCAAGACAAAGTTCTGGGGAGATATTAGGGGAAAAAAAAGCCAGGACAAGATTTAAAGGGGAAAAAAGAGAGAACTCAAGAGAAAAGGGCAACTTCATAACCTTGGGTTAAATGGCGGGGGCGCCGCGCAGGGATAAGATTTCGAGGTGCATAACGGTTTTCCCGAAATGGGTTTCTTACCGGGGGTGGATAGAGTTGCTTTAACTAGCATACGCCGGCAGATCGGGGGGAAGAAGAGGAGAGGAGAGGAAGAGCCCCCGGTCTGGGCTGTAACATTGGCTTGTGCACCCCCCTTCTTTTTTCCCCGAGCGGTTGTGTTTCTTAAGAAGAATTTTTTTATTCTTTTTCTTTTTGGGTTGAAATAGCGGGAGACTTGGTGATTTTCCCACGAGTTCGAAAGTTACTTATTTTTTAAGCTTCCCTTCCCCACCATCCAGGGTCATTTGAATCCAAAAAAAAAAAGGAATAAAGTTCAAGATTTAGTGGTAAAGGAGTTGCGGGATAGCGTCTGCTTGGCGTGGGTAAGAAAGAGCAAAAAACCTGGGGTGGTGGAAGCTCGGTGGCCCCCAAGACCAGTGGCGTCGGCAGACAAGGGTTCCCATTCGAACAAAATACGGGGGAGGAGAAAGAGGGGGAGGGTCAGACGGCCGCCACTACTTATCACTACTCCGTACTGCGATTTACGCGCAGATGCAAGGTCATGAGCTTTTGCGACACACGCTACGAATTGATTCTTCATGGATCATGGGGGGGCACCTTGGTGCTTTGCATACTAAAATAACTAGTCGTGGTATCGGAAGTGGTTAGGTGGAAAAGTTGAAAATATGGGGTTTGGTTTCTGGTATGACAGTGAGGGGGGCAGGCAAGAGAAGATAGAGGGGGTGGGATTGACATGCCAAAGCCGTTGGTGAAATTGGGGTCGGAAAGTGTTTGATAGGCTGCAGTGTTACCTTGTCCTGCTTTTCGCGCCGTTGGGGGAATTTGGGGGGGGGGGGCTTCGGGGACTCTTCCTTGTACGTGTACAGCTTTAAAAGCAACCTCTTGTCCTCTTTTCTGTTTCTGATGGTCGTTTGCCCTTGGACCCTTGGATCTTTCTTTTTACATCTTTCTCCCCAATTCCTCCACCACTCTATCCTCTGTGTGTGAGCTCTTAGCTCTCTCTGCCCTCACCTCCTTGATATCCCCATTACCTTGCAAGGCTGTGCTTATAAAATCGAAAGAGGAAGAAAAGGAAAAGGGAAAAAATAAAGAAAGAAAAAAGATAACGAAAAAAATGACTGCAATAGAGGACCACCGTGGTGGCCGCTCAGATGAGATGGAAAAGGGCGGGGAGGCCAACCATGTCAGCGACGACAACAACAGCGGCAGCGGCGAGGTGGGAGATGATGACGATACGCACGGCTTCACCGAAAAGGAGCGGAGGCACATTATACGCCGTATTGATCGCCGGCTCGTCGTCACCGTGGGGGCCATGTACTGCGTCAGCTTGATGGATCGTACCAACATGGTGAGTTTTCTTAGTTACATTACTGATTTTGACGATGATTAGCCGAATTAGAAAGAAAAAATGATTGACTGATGGAATTTGGCTGACTTGTAAACAGAGTGCTGCCAATATCGCCGGTATGAGTGTAGATCTCGTCCTCACAGGTTTCCGATACGTACGTCTCCTTATCATATTCTTCTCTCTCGAAAGGAAACCCCTTACTGGCTCGAAATAATTGCTCATTGGAATACTTAGAACATTGCCAACTTGGTCTTCTTCATCCCGTACATCGTCTTTCAGCCGCCGTCGACGATCCTCTGCCGCGCCCTCGGGCCGCGCTTCCATCTCGCGGGCATCACCATCCTCTGGGGGAGCCTCATGATCGGCATGGGCTTCGTCAAGAACTTTAACCAGCTGGCGGGCACGCGCGCGCTGCTCGGTATACTAGAGGCTGGCTTCTTCCCCAGCTGCGTATACCTTCTTAGCACGTGGTACACTAGATGTGAGTAAAATTGTTTCTCGGGGGGGGGGGGGGGATAATGAAGGTAGTTTAACTGTAACTGACCACTAATTTCTTTTTCAGACGAGGTTGGAAAGAGGTACTCGCTGTTTTATCTTCTCGGGTGCGTTGCTACTGCCTTTTCCGGCATCCTGGCCTACGGGGTAAGTCGACAACAAACTTCCTTCCTAGATTGATCTCGGCTCACAATTTCCCCCCAGTTGATGCAGCTCGGCGGCCGCGAGGGCATCGAGGGCTGGCGCTGGATCTTCATCCTTGAAGGCGTCATCACCTGCTGCCTCGGCGTAGCGGGCTACTGGCTCCTCGTTGACTTCCCCGACAGCAAGCGCAAGTCGTGGTCCTTCATCGGCGACGACGAGCGCGCCTGGGTGGTGTCTCGCATCGCCAAGGACCGCGGCGACGCGACGTCTGAGCCCTTCAGCCTCAAGAAGTGGCTTCTCGCCGGCACCGACTGGAAGATTTGGTGCTACGCCCTAATCTTCTTCAACTCGACCACCATGTCATACGCCCTCGCCTACACGCTGCCGATCATCCTCGCCTCCAACCTAGGCTTCACCGTGGCCGAGTCGCAGTGCCTCATCGCTCCCCCTTACGCCTTTGCCGGCATCGTGATGCTGGTCACGGGATGGCTGGGCGACAAGTACCGCGTGCGCGGGCCCATCATCATCATCAACATGGTCATCGCCCTCGTCGGGCTCCCCATCATGGGATTTCACTCTAACGACAAGGTCCGCTACTTTGGCGTCTTCCTCGTCACCGCCGGCGCCAACAGCAACATCCCCGCCGTCATGGGCTTCCAGGCCAACAACATCCGCGGCCAGTGGAAGCGGGCCTTTTGCAGCGCCACCCTCGTCGGGTTTGGCGGCATCGGGGGCATCGCTGGCAGCCTCGTCTTCCGAGAGCAGGACAAGGCTACTGGGTACAAGCCTGGCTTCTACGCCTGCATCGCCTGCGCCTTGCTCAACATTGTCCTCGTCCTCGTCTGCGATTTGGCTTTTTACGGGAAGAATAAGAAGGCTGATAGGGGCGAAATTCAGCTCGAAGTTTACGATGTAGGTTTTTCATCTTACGGCCCTTCCCCCCCTGAACGGTTAGAGGATAGAAAAGTACTGACAATGGTGAAACAGGAAACTACCACTGGTGATTTCAGGTACACATACTAAGGTTTTTCTTTTCTTCTATGAAACAACTGGTATAAGAGAGAGGTATGGCTGTAATGAGGGCAGGCGCTGCTGGTCTGCGAGGTCTTCAGCAGAAGTACTTGTGTACATATACTAAGCCCAGATTACGAATACGCGATGGCCACATTAACGTGGCTTAAACTTTCTCACGATTGACATGACTTGATGTCCTTTATGTGTCAGCAATGAGTGGTTGGCATGGCGTTGGTCAAGGTTTGAGGCTTGCTTATGCCGTCCATTCAAAACTATCCATCCATGGCCGCACGTTGTCACCATTCTGTTTTTTGCATTCCGCAGGTTATAAAAGAAGTCGCCATTGCCACTCCCAAGAGCTTTCTCTCCTATCTATCTTACACCATCAGTATCAGAACTATCATAATTTCTTCTGACTACTACTATTTTTCTTACCTGATCATCAAGACATCACGACGAATTCTTCTTCTACCTCTTCTTGCTCCTCCTCATCCCGCCGTTATTTTCTTTCTACTTTCTTCCCCTTCTTCCTCCTCTCATCAACGTTTCCCCCTATTCTCCTACATTCTTCCCCTCCTTCTTTTCCCTTTTTCCTTCTAAAAGGGAAGAAACCATCATGGGTCTCGAGGAAGTGTCATATGGGTTTCTGCTCGTCGCCCTTATGGTCGGGCTCGCCATCGCCCTGCTCCTGGGCCTATCCATCACCCTCATCTGGCTCACGGAGCGGACGGCCCGCGCGAGGGAGAGGTCCGAGGACCGGAGGCGACGAGGCCGGCACTACCGCGAAAGGCGTCTGAGGCGCAGACCGAGGGGTACTTCGTACAGGACTTTTGGGCGCGACGGGTTGGGTCGTTCGTCGAGGGGTGACGACAGGGGCGACGACGTTCGTGATTTTGGGGAGTTGGGTCTCGATTGGGATGTTGTTCAACAGTGTTGAAACATTTTTCCCTTTTCTTCTTTCATCCATTCCTTTTTTCTTCTTCCATCTTCTTTTTTCTTATTCTTCTTTTTTTTTGGATGACATGGTGGAAGTCGACACATGAAGGGACAAGATGGTGATCAGGATGAAAATGCGCCCATCCTAAAGAACGAGATTATCTCCACAGGTATATCGCCAGCATGTCCAACCCCAGCTCCATTCGGTATTCTCCCGTTCGTCGATTTGCTACCCGTCGATGAGTATCACATGCGCCCAGGATTTCCTACAACAAAGATTGGATTCGGGAAACGAAAGACGACTACGCCTCCAACAAGACATCATTCCCATCACGTCGTTATCATAAAGGGACAAGTTGAAGACGAGGACGAGAACGCAGGGATTGGCCATAAACATTGGGTATAGAAACAGAGGCGACCATGTCTCCAGCGGAACATTCCCTTTGCATTATCCCGATCCCGAGCCAATGAAGAAGGACCCAGATAACAAACAAGACAAAGAACGTCGAGGCCAAGGGAAAATGACAAGTATCGGGCTAGTCATGTTGATGGGCGACACCGAGGTATCCGCCTTCATCAAACGCATACGTTACGTATCAGACTTTTCATCTCTCTGATCATCACTATCAACTTTGAATATGGCTAAAACTAAAGAGGCCGACTCAATTCAATCCAAGCTCTTTGGCCACCTCACTGGTTCGCAACCCAAAGAGCTGGATCATCTCAAGAGGTACATCACCAGCCTGTCCAATCCAAGCGCACCACATGGTCAAGCAGCCGACAACGTCAATAGAATCTTGGTGTCGTGAGAAGCAAGCCCAAGTCTCCACCACAAGTGGCTTGACGGGGAATAATGCAAGTGGACGCTGTTGGAGACCGAGGACGACGAGAGCGACTTTAACCGGAGACGGGGGAGATTTTTCAAAACGACACAGTATAAGTTTATACTGGGCTTTACTTTTCTACTTGATGAAAGGAAGGGAGATGGATTCTTCTTCTCCCATCGTCCTGGAATCATCAAAGGGATCCTTCCGACCAGGACCACGTCCCCCTCCCATCGATCCCCAGGCAAAGGCCCGGTACCATGCGGAACGGTTGACGGCATGCGCCATAACCCAGACGTGACCATTACATGATTGAAGGTGGGCTCGAGTACAGTCTTTTGACGACGGGCGAGGCCATCGTCTTCCTCAAGATTGACTGGAAAGACCCGGGGGCGCTGCTCTACCACCTACCAGTCGCTGCTTCACGAGAGCCCAACATTCGAAGAGAAGAAGAGAAGAAGAGAAGAAGAGAAGAAGAGAAGAAGAGAAGAAGAGAAGAAGAGAAGAAGAGAAGAAGAGAAGAAGAGAAGAAGAGAAGAAAGGAAGAAGAGAAGAAAAAGATAATAGTAAGGAGTGTCGGGCTTATCATCAGAGACATTTCCGTCCCCCTTTATATACGCTTAGCTGGCTTACCTTTTTCACTTCCTTCTTCGGCCCATCTCTTTTCTTACATCCCTTTTCACCAATTTCGTCATCAGCCCGAGCCCTTCATTTCGTCTTCTGACGATATGACTCGCCTGCAACATCAACAATTGCCGAGCCAGCAACGCCCTCATGTTGACGTTGGACGTTAGGGGCAATGCCCTCTGGTATCCCCAAGCCCTGTTTTCCGCCCGAGCTCGCTGGCGTGCAACTACAAAAAATATCAAGAACAATCTTGTGTACATGATTCACATATTCAATGCACGCAATATACGCTTCAGAGTTTTGGATGCGTCATACGAGGTCAGGCAAACTATCTGTGGAAGAAATTTTAGTTTTAGTTGAGTTTCTACTAGATGAGGCTGCCTACCACAGATGAGGACGACTTTATAAGTTGAGTTGTCACTATTTCCTCACGATTTTGGCAACACACACACATACACACCACACAAGTTCAAACTTGATTTGCAGACTCATCGTCGAGGCAAAAGATGCTTACGTTTATATTTGGTTGGCCGAGTCGTGTTTTCGACTGGTTAGGAACCCCGTGTGTTACACGAACGCTTTGAATTATTAGATTGGACTACATCGAGCATCGTCATGGAGGTAAAACTTGGGTGGGTGAAGATAAATATTTGAATACAGCAATATACCTACATTTTAATTACACCTGACTGCGTTGTACCGCGTGACTTTTATAGTATGAGCCCAATTCAATATTGAAACGCGAATAACCGATTTGCAAACAAAAGTGCCAACGTAAAGCCCTGAATTAAATGCACTATTTACAACATATATCACATAATCCGTGTCCCCATTAATCTTAATCTACACCTCGTAATATTATATATACATCAACCTCTCACAGAGCAGCCATGGCAGCACCGACAACAGCCATAAAGATGGGGACAGAAACAACACCAGCAGCGCTGTCGTCACCGCCGCCACCACTGTTGCTCTCGTCGTTGTTCTCGTCATCGTCGCTGGGCTGACGGTCGACGGCGACGACGCGCTCCTCGAGCTCGTTGGCGAGCGGGGTGTGCGCCTCAATGTACTGTATCAGAACCTCATCCTGCAGATCGAGCGTGGCAAAGTCAGTCTCCTTCTCAAAGATGTTGTCGCCCCCGCCGGCGAGAAAGTCGAGCGTGACGATGCTGTAGTCTGCCTCGTCGTCGATGGGCTCTCCGTCGACGGTGGCGTTGACGAGGCGGCTGCCGGCCTCGTTGTCAGGGTTGTACTCGATGCGGAGCCCCCCCGAGACCTGGAACCAAGAGGTGATGTCGTCGTTGTTGAACTGGTTGACGGAGGAGACGACGCCCTCTAGGATTGACTTCACCTCGCTGCCATTGTAGCGTATCTCGACGATGGCGTTGGCAAAGGGGAACGAGGTGAGGACCTCGCCGCGGGTGATGTTGCCCTGGTCGATGGTCGCGCGGACGCCTCCCGCGTTGATGAGGGCAAAGGACGGTCCCTTGACGTCGGTGCCGCTAGTCTGGTTGGCGCGGTACTCGTACATGGCGTCGCACATGACCTGGCCCAGCAGGCAGTCGCCCTTCTGGCACCCTTCCTGGTCGAGCTCGTTTTCCGCGAAGCCGAGCACCTCGGCGGCAAACTCCTCAAAGGGTTCGCGCCAGCCCTTGATCTCCTTCTTGAGGTCCTCGTCCGGCTTGGTCGAGTTGGTGAGGTGGATGGGCGCGCCGCGGTAGCCGAGGATGCCGCCCTCGCCGTCAAACATGAGCTCGATGGAGCCCAGGTACTCGCCCCAGCGGTACGAGGTGACGATGTAGACCTCGTCGCCTTTGAGGTTCTCGGCGAGCGTCGGGTACTTGCCCTCGGCGCCTTTCATGTCGCCGAGCAGCGTGTGGCTGTGGCCGCCGACGATGAGGGACAGGCCCTCGGTCTTCTCGGCGAGCTCCTTGTCGGCGTCGTAGCCCAGGTGGGAGAGGCAGACGATGTACTGTATGTCGGTCTCGTTGCGGATCTCGTAAATGGCCTTTTGGATCTCGGGGATGGGGTCGAGGAACCTGGTCTGGTTGCCGACGTTGGAGATGGAAGGCGTCTCCTCGGTCGTGGCGCCGATGACGGCGATGCTCTTGTCCTCGAAGAGGATGTAGTTCTTGATGTTTTCCTTGAGGGACTTGACCTCGCTCTTGACGTTGCAGCTGGTGAAAGGAGCCGTCACGTTTTTGAGGTACTCGCCTAGCTCCTCGTCGCCGCCGTCCCACTCGTGGTTCCCGAGCGTCATGGCGTCGAACCCGAGCTCGTTGACCGTCTCGGCAATCTTCTCCGGTCCGTAGAAGGAGTAGAAGAGCGTGCCCTGGAACTCGTCGCCGCCGTTGAGCCAGAGGCTGTCCGGGTGCTCGGCCCGCAGCGAGTCCACGGCCGCCTTGATCCGGGCGTAGCCTCCGTAGCAGCCCTTTTCCGGCTCCGTGCAGTCGGTCCCCGAAGCCGCGTACTCGTCCAGGTGCGCGTGCACGTCGTTGACGTGGAAAAAGGACATGTTCCACGCAGCGTTGCCGTTGTCCTCCTCACGCTTGACGAAGCGCTTGCTGAAGAGGACATCCTCGGCCATGACATTGCCAGCCAGGACGGCGGCGCCGATCGCAGCAACCGACAATGCAGACTTCATTTCGTTTCTACTTCCTTTTTCCTTTTCCTCTTTTTTTGGACAAAAGAAGTTGAAAAGGTCTGGTTTGAATCCAACCCTCAATCAAAAAAAAAAAAAAGGAGAGGAAAGGAGAAACAAAAGTATAATGAATGAACCAGCGAGAGCGAGAAGGCGAGAGAGAGCTGAAATCCTTCTTCCTTCACGGCAAGATTCAGCCGTGACGATCGCATTTAAAACACAAAGAATCCATCCGATGCAACCCTACGGCCTTCGGGTTAGGCAGCCCGCACTCCGTTATGCCAGGGCACCTTTGCAAGCCAGGGGGTTAACCATCCCCACCAAAGGCCAACACGTGGGGAAACCAGTTGGCTTATCAGCAGCGAGCCAACGCGCCACGCGAGCCGAGCTTTTTTTTGTGTGAGAGAGAAAGAGTTTGAAGTCTTCGAGTAATACCTGGTCTGGAAGGTTCTGTTTTGAGACAAGGCTTATTCGGTTTGTGTTTAGTCGTTGCGAAGACTTGGCTCTTTTTAGCAAGGACCTTTTTCAATAGCTTGTGATAAGCATTGGCTGTTGCGTTCTTTTGAGTTGCTGGTTCGTCTTGTGTTACTGATAAAAGATGGGGGCGTAGGCGAGAAACAGAGTTTTAGCCTTTTCACGGCAGTTTTAAGCTACACATTAAGCATGATCAAACGACTTGCTTCATTGTGAAAGAAACCGCGACAAAGATGAAGACTTGTCAAAAATCAATGTCTCACAACTTTGACTCTCCAACAACCAACATCAAGATTGTCTGTTGCAGAGGATGCAATGCAATCCTTCGAATGCTACCCCGTACCCCCTTGAGGAGTAGGTACTGCAACCACTCCGTACAGAATGCAACCTGAGTAAATCTTGACCCCGCTGGCGGACTTGGCCGAAGTGTTCCTGTTGTTTTGGCAAGATTTGGCAAACCACCGGTTGCAGAACGTTTCCTTCTTGGATTCGTTCAACAACACTTGCCTATCCCGGTAAGGCCGTCCTTATCGCGCTAAGACAGTCTAAGCTAAAACTGGCCGCCCTATTACTCCGTACCAATGTTGTGTATCCTCTCCAAAACGTGGATTTGTGAGAGGGCAGGATTTGGGGAGCAACTCTCGGAGTGCTGGCAGCGATTTTTGTTTTTTGCTATGTAATAGGCGAGAAGGGAGAGAAGAGTTGCAACGATGAGGGCATGCGGAGAATGGACGCGGCCCTTTTCTTTCCTTTCTTTCTTTTTCTGCTATCCCGAATAGTTAATAGCCGATAAACGAGCTGATCCTTGTCAACACTCTGTTCTCAAAAATGCTGTGTCGCAGCTTGTCCATATCGGCGATTGGGGAAAAACACATTCTCGGCGTGTTCAGCGAATCTCATCATGAGTAAAAACGGGTGCAAGACCTCCCCAATCCTGATTTCCCAGGTACGTACAAAATAAAAAAAAGCACCGAGACACGAGCGACATGACGACGCACTCTCTTCCTTCTCCGCAAAGGCACATCGTTCGATTAGCCTTCACCGGTCGCCTTGGACAAAGGTTCTCACTCATCCACTCTTATTAGTATGCAGTGTGTAAAAGTAACCTTATCCTTGGCCGAAAAAAGTTCCCGTTGAGGCTAACATGCGGGGGAAAACATCCAGGGTCCACGAACGACGCCTCCGCTCGAGCGATTAAGTAAACGTTTTGCGCATCGGTTTGCCTGGTTCCTTGTATCTGCCCTCTTCTATTGTCGGGGTTTCTTTTGGCCATGAAGAGTTGTCAATTGTCGTCCAGAACGTATCGGAGTAAGTTTGTAGAGGCGTTGAATGCTGCATTGGCATATAGTACATGTGGACGCTTCCCATCTAGGACTGTCAGCAACGGCTTTGCATATGCAGATACCTAGGCCCTTCGATAGTACGCATTCATGACTGCATCGTCGGTGGATTTCGCATCGACCCCGGACGCCCACCTTGTCAATTACAGGAAGGCGACAGAGCTACATACCGGTCGGACGATCGGACGATCGGTTGCAGGTACCCATCGGTCTGCGAGCACAGGCAGACGTTTCCCCCCCGATGAGCACCTATAATACGCGGAGAGCCCTGCATCTCTCCTCTCTCTCGTCTTTCTTTCCCTCTCTCTCCCCGCATCCCGCTTCAGTCCCTCTCTCCAAGTGCTGCTCACCATGCGTCTGAACGTGCTATCTGTCGCCGCCGCTGCTGGCGCGGCCCTGGTCGATGGTGTTGAGGCGAACAAGGGCCCCAAGGGCAAGGCCAAGAACTTTGTCTACGTCGTCCCCGACGGTTTCGGCACGGCGTCGCAGGTCATGGCCCGTGACTTTCAGATGATTGTCAATGGCGAGGGCGAGGTCGAGAGGCCCAACTCTGCCGTCATTGGCGCCGACTCCATGGTATGACATGTCTCAGTGCTGCGTTTTCGAGGTGGGTTGCTGACATGAAGCGTAGCTTATGGGTTCCGTGCGCACCTATTCCTCTGATAACCTTGTCACCGACTCCGCGGCTTCTGGCACTGCGTTTGCCTGTGGAGTCAAGACCTACAACGGAGGTAACTTTTATACAATCTTGGGTTCAATAAGTTTAGGCAACTGACATTGAATAGCCATTGGTGTTGATCCTGATGGCAAGCCTGTGGGCTCAGTCCTCGAGGCAGCTCATCTGTCTGGACTCAAGACTGGCATGGTCGTGACGTGTAAGTGTGCACGAGGCATTGTAACACCAACATACATTAAGCGGAAAGCTGACCGTACGAAGCCCGCATTACACACGCTACCCCAGCGTCGTACAGTGCCCATGTGCTGGACCGCGACTCTGAAAACGAGATCGCCTCGCACCAGATTGGCCACACCCACCCTTTCGGCCCCTACATCGACATCCTCATGGGCGGCGGTCGCCGGCACTACCTCCCCAAGTCCGACGGCGGCTCGCGAGAGGATAACGCCAACCTCATCGACTTTGCCACCGGCGAGGGCTACACCTACGCCTCGGATGTTAGCGAGATTGAGGACGCGCTCGAGGACGGCAAGCTGCCGCTGCCCTTCCTCGGTCTGCTCGCCGACAGCCATCTCGACTATGAGATGGACCGCAATCCCGAGGAGCAGTACTCCCTCCTCAAGATGGTGGAGCTCGCCCTGGACACGCTGGGCGATGAGAACGACAAGGGCTTCTTCCTCATGGTCGAGGCCAGCCGCGTCGACCACGCGGGCCACGCCAACGACGCCGCGGGTCACGTCCACGAGGCGCTCATGTTCAACGAGGTCATGGCCTACCTGAAGGAGTACGTTGGCGAGCACAAGGACACGCAGCTGCTCTCTGCCGCGGACCACGAGTGCGGCGGCCTCACGCTGACCGACGGCTTCGACCCCACCGTGATTGCCCGCGCGCAAAACTCGGGCGAGCACCTCGAGGCCATGTTCGACAACGAGGCCGGCGACGACAAGGCCGCCTACCTCAAGAACACGCTTCTCCCGCTGTACGGCCTCGGCAACTACACCGACGAGGACATCTCCGTCTGGCTGGACGTGTACGAGTCCGAGGGTACATATGCCATGAGCACCGCCATCCTGCACGCTTTCGCGGAGGAAGCCGGCGTCAACTGGTCCACGGGCGGGCATACCGCCGCCGACGTCCAGCTGCACGGCTTCGCTGCCGGCAAGGAGTGGGAGACGATGCGCCGCGAGCTGGGTGCCAACGTGAACAACATTGAGCTCCCCGGCTACGTGCAGAAGGCGCTGGGGCTGAAGAAGACGATGGAGGACGCCACCAAGGCGCTGAGGAAGGATGGCGTCGACTGGGTCGAGAAGAGGGATATGCTTGAGGTTATGAAGAGGAACAACGCTGCTGCCAAGCACCATGCTCACCACTCGTGAGCGACTTGCAGTCGCATAGGATAGTCCATAATGAGTATATGGTAATGAGAGCTGATGAGTAATAATTTTCGTGCATTCAAGAGTGAATGACTGACAGTAAATCTTGATGTATGAGATTACGACGCTTTTTTTCTAGTCCGCCAATCGCGATGCCAATTCAGTTGCTGTTTTGACTCATGAACCTGTTGATGCTTCAAGGTATCTTCATCGTCCCTTTTCAATCTCCTCGATCCAGCTGGCGACTCTCTTGGCAATAAAAAGACTGGTTTCTGCAATCTTGTTAGCAAACGACCCATTCCTCAATCCTGCACAGTACTCACCATCCCTCACACAAAAAGCATGGGGCACATCACCGCTGTCAACCTCGATCCTCGTCCCCTCGTCCCTCCGCGCGATGAACAGGTCCCTAATCTCGTCGTCGACCCAGTGGTCCTTCCTCCCGTAGTACACAAAGAACCTCGGCACCTCCTTGCTCCCGTCCTCATTCTTGACCAACCCCCACAGATCCTCCTCCCACTTCTCCTCGCAGATGGTTGCCATCTCCGACTTGCCGAGGTGGAGGGTCTGGTGCAGCCCGCCTTTGCTCTTTAGCCAGCGCGCGGTGGTGTCGGCGCAGCGTTCATTGAAGCCCATGATGTTGCCGATGATCCAGACCAGCACGCCGTAGCTAAATATGCTCAGTATACTGGCTGCGAGGCTGTGCGCGTTGTCGTTGATCCACGAAACCGTCTGCAGGAGAACCATTCTTTTCCCCGAGGGGCTCTTCGAAATCCACTCTAGCGTGGGAAACAGCAGCACGCCGTGTCTTGCGTCAACGTTGCCGGCCTTTTGCAAGCGTCGCAGCGCTTCGACGGAGATGTAAGCGCCGACGCTGTGTCCGACCAATATGACAAACTCGTACTCCTTGCCCCTCTCCTCGACGTCCTCCACCACGCCCTCAATCTGTGCCTCTAGGTCATACGGCAGGTTCGTCTCCGTGAACGGCTCATGTTCCTCGTCCGCGAAGCCCAAGAGGTTCCTGCCGAAGATGTCGTAGGGGAGGTGAGACGTCATGCTGGCCACGCAGCCGAGGAATGCATCGTAGTATTCGATGAGGCCGGGGTTGCCGCAGACAAAGTAGACCAGCGCGCGCTGCCCCTTGGGCGCCTTGGATTTGCTCTCGAGCGATATCTCGGGCATTTTGACTGTGGTAGGAGTGGGATTGGCGGATTAATGAAAATCAATCTTTTCAGAGGGCGAGGAGCGAACACATTTGAGGTTGATCTTGAGATGCCGAAATGGTGGGGCTCGGCAAGGCTTGGATGGTGGATTGTTGAGCCGCTTACGGAGTGAGTACCACCAAGGTCAAATATTCGCCAGGGCAGGTGGCCGAGCGAAGTCGCAACCTGTTGGTGAGAATAGCAGCGGCATGTTGATGCAAATTCAACCCATCAATGTTTGATAGATCCTAATTGATCCGTCATTTGTAAAGTCATAATTGGGTATCATTGGTCGGTCATCTATCCTATCAGGTGATTCAAGTGCTGTAGGTGGTCGCTCTTTCCTTCCTCGACTTCTTGCACATTCACGTCACACGAGTGCCCAACCCCTCATCTCTAGAAAGACTCGGGGAATGCATCGGGCAGTGAGGCGTCCACGTACTTTCACTCCTCTTTAATCTCTAGGAACGCCTCAGTCCTTCGACTTCCCATATACAATCGATCTCTTTATTTTGATATTCTGCCTGTAGCAAGTACATGAGAGTTAACCACTCTCGTCCACGATCTTCTTCTTTGCCATTTTGGTACTCCCATCATCATCATCTGCTAAGACTCCCTGTTAGCTGTTTACGGGTGCTTTTTCTTTTCAAATGTTCCCGAGTATATTCCGATACCTGAAACTTCCGCAGACTTTACGTGCTTCTTTATATCTCGTTCTACGGCACACAACAGAGGAAAAACATGCCAAACAACAATGACTATACCATCGGTTGGATCTCAGCCATCTCAACGGAATATCTAGCTGCACAGCTCTTCTTAGATGAAGAGCACGGCGTACCAGAATTTGTATCACCTCATGACAACAACCACTACACACTCGGTAAAATTGGGGGACACAACGTCGTTACTGCAGTCCTGCCACACGGTGAATATGACATATCAACCGCAGCGAGTGTCGCTAGGGATATGCTCCATAGCTTCCCCAACGTTCGTTTGGGCCTATTGGTTGGCATCGGCGGCGGTGCGCCAACTTCCGAGCATGATATTCGTCTTGGGGACGTCGTGGTCAGTGCTTGTAGTAGCAATGGAACTGAAGCGGTAATCCAACTCGACTTCGGAAAGGATGTGCAGAACCAGGAATTTAAGGAGACGAAGCTGTTGAATCAGCCTCCACTTCTGCTTCGGACTGCTATCAATGGCCTTCTTACGCTGTACAGGCGCAAAGGACATCGGCTTCTAGAGCACATCAGCAAGGTTCTAGAGGACAACCCGAGACTCAAGAGAGAGTTTGAACGACCCGACAAGAAAACTGACCGCCTACATCAGCCTATAATCGTGCATCCTAGCGAAGATTCATCCAGCAGCTGCCTAGCAACATGTGGCGACGACCCCTCAACCCTTGAAGTACGGCAGACACGAACCGAGTACGACAATGATCCAGCAATTCATTACGGCCTGATTGCATCCTCCAACACATTAATGAAGAATGCCTTGACCAGGGATGCACTTGCGAGACGGAAAGGCATTCTCTGTTTTGAGATGGAGGCGGCGGGTCTAATGAACCATTTCCCATGTCTCGTCATTCGAGGTATATGTGACTACTCAGATTCACATAAAAATAAGGAATGGCAGCCATTCGCCGCTATGATGGCGGCGGCATATGCCAAGGATCTTTTGAGTCAGATTCCCCGGTATAAAGTAGATGCTGAACAACCAATTAACGAAGCTATACGCTCGAGTAAGTACACCAAGCTAGAGATTCTCTACTTGCCTTAGGTTGACCCTTTTGAATCAGTTGAGAACAAGCATGCAGTCGCATTGATAGAAGCTGCTCGCCATCACGCTGAGATCAGACGATGGTTATCCCCGGTTGATTGCTCAGTCAATGCCAATACAGCAAGGAAGCGGCGCCATGTTGGAACTGGGGCGTGGCTGTTAGTTTCTGATGATATGCAAGAATGGAATGACGGTCTGCGGCGACACCTTTGGCTTCACGGTCAAGCGGGCTGTAGTAAAACCGTGTTGTGCACAACGGTCCTTGATCACCTCGCACAAACGACAAGAAGAACTACAATATATTTCTTCTTCGACTTCAGCGACAGTAGCAAGCAAACACTCGATAGCTTACTACGCTCTCTGATATTTCAACTTGATCATTTAGGGCGGGGAGAAATAAGAGAGTTAAGCGGCCTCTATGAGTCACATGAAGACGGAAAGAGAGAGCTCTCTACAGAATCTTTGTCGAAATGCCTCGAAAATATGATCGAAGCTTCGGATATCGCTACAATTGTCATTGATGCCATTGACGAATGCACAACAAGACAAGAGCTCCTGCATTGGATGAAAAATATTGCCTCCACCAGCGCACAGCTTATAGTGACTGGGAGGCCCGAAACAGACTTTCAGCAATTTATTCCTGATTTTTTCGGCAGTAAAGGCTGCCTTCACCTTGATGGGAATGCTATTGACTACGACATTCGGTCTCATGTTGCATCGATGCTTGAACAAAGTCCTCGCTTCCTGGGGAAGAACCTGTCCCCCGATCTCGTTGAGAAAATCAACGAAAAGGTTGGTGGGGGTGCAGATGCTATGTTGGTCCCCAGAAGGACGACCCCTAGCCTTATCTAGGTATTGACACGGCAACAGGTTCCGATGGGCAGCTTGTCAGATGGACATTCTCGCTGACTGTCTCAGTCCCTACGAACTTGAAGAGGCACTCAATTCCCTCCCAAGAACACTTAGTGAGACTTATGACCGGATGATGGACAAGATCCCGCTACAATACAAAGAAGCATCGCTCCGCCTATTGCAATTTCTCGTTTACGCCAAGAAACCACTTTCATTATCTGAGGCTATCGAGATAATAGCTACCAATATGAGTGGAGTCGCCCAAGGCTTTCATATGAAAAGAAGACCATTCGGGGAACATGAGCTCTTACAATATTGTCCTGGCCTTGTCTCTACTACTGAAAGGGAGAATAGGAATGGCCTTCTTGAGGGCGATGATGATGATGACGATGACAGAAGCTCTGGGCTCCCCAGTTACGACTATGCCAACTTCAAATCTTCACACAAACATGGAACTTTCAAACAAGTACATCTTTCTCATTTCTCAGTCAAGGAGTACCTCCTTCTGAGAGAGGGATTCAGGCCTCATATTTCTAATCATGTCATCACAAAGACTTGCCTTAGATATCTTCGAGATATTGAAGGATCTGGCGGTGACATTGGATTCCAATGGAAATACCCACTAGCAATATACGCTTCATCTTTTTGGGTGCATCATACGGAATCAGCCAAACTCTCTGAAGAAGAAGAAATTCAACTCATCATAGTTGAGTTTCTACTAAATGAGGCTGCCTGCCAAAGATGGGTACGACTTTACTGTCGTTATGGAGTAAGAGGCTGGAATTTAAAGAAATTTGCAACATCCAGGCTTTATTTCACTTGTTCGCAAGGGCTTTTAGATGTCACTAGGGCTCTGATACAAGCCGGATCGTGTGTTAACCCGCCGCCCCTCGCGGTCATAATGAATGCGAAACCGGTGTATCTGTTGGTCATGGGCTTCAAGGCGGAGGACTTTGCCCAACTCTTACTGGAGAATGGAGCTGACGTAAATGTAACTTGGTCTGTCGTTGGTTGGTATCCTCTTCTTCATCAGGCCGCGAGAAGAGGATCCCCAGCGATCACAAAACTCTTACTCGCCAGAGGGGCTGATGTAAACACACAAGTTACTTGTGGTATGGCTCCACTGCATTATGCTTCTCAACATGGACACTTGGAAGTGGCACAGAGTCTATTGGATCGTGGGGCTGATGTAAACATACGGACTACTTCTGGGTTTACTCCACTGCATTATGCTTCTTACCACAAACACTTGGAAGTGGCACAGATTCTATTGGTTCATAAGGCTGGTGTAAACACACAGGCTATTCATGGCATGGCTCCGTTGCATTATGCTTCCAACCATGGTTACTTAGAACTCGTACAGATTCTATTAGATCATGGGGCTAATGTAAACTTACGGACTACTAACAGGATGACTGCATTGCATTATGCTTCTAACAGTGGACACTTGGAACTTGCACAGATTTTATTGGATCATGGGGCCGACGTCGATGTAATTGACGAAACCGGCGATACTTCTCTCTGTTATGCGTCGATTCGTGGGTACACGGCGATTGTGCAGCTCCTTTTGGCACGGGGAGCTAAAGTTGACGCCCAAAGCCGGGGTGTGGTTAAGACAGCTCTCGATCAAAGGTGGGACATTATACAGATGCTGCTACAACATGGGGCCGACGTGCATCAGACCGACAAGGTAGGGTGCACTGCTCTGTTTATTGCGGCTTCATATGGTGATCTGGAAGCTGTACGGCTGCTGATAGGACTGGTAGTCAACATCAGCTTGACACAAGATGAAATTCCCGGGGTTTTGCTATTTCCCGAGGAACGCTTTTGTCGAAAATGCCACGGCTCTGCTCTTCACACCGCTTCAACGTCTGGTTGCAAAGATGTGGTGCAACTGCTACTGGAGAATGGGATGGACGTGAATGCTGTAGCAAAAGGTTATGGTTCTGCCCTTCATTGCGCCTCATTTAGGGGCCAGGACGATCTTGTCCAGTTCCTGGTGCAGAAAGGCGCCATTGTGAGCTTGGAAGCCGACGTCACTGCTCTATATAGAGACTCTCGCTGGTTGTGGCCCCGAAGCGAGCCGGGCATTCGGGAGGTCGAGACCCCTCTACAATGCGCTATTTCTAATGAGCGGCATTCTACTGTCAAGCTTTTATCGAATCTTGGGATGAAGGAGACATCTACCGAATAGGTACAAAATTACGTTGCTAACGTACTTGGCAGTAAGCAAAGGGCTCGTAAAGCTGCTACAGTGCTCGAGGCAGCCTTCGCTGGCTACGAGAGCTGGCTGCGAGAGGATGTGTTCTGCTCGAGACTGCCTTCCTCGGCTACGGGAGGCTGATTATGCTTAGGGCAGGCCTCCCATCCGGGGGCTCTTCGAGGACCCTGCCGGGGCTATGCCTGCAGCAGGATTTTCTTTTTTCTCTCTTCCCCCTACGCTTTCGTCAAGCTGCTGCGAAGCTTTGCTTAATGAAATAACGAGATATTTCTCTACGATACCGTTGACTGCTTTGATCTGCTTTGGCATTCGACATCAGTCAGCACACGATGCGTTTCCCCCGCCTCTTCAGCTTTTTCAACGGCGCTGAGCGGCTCCGAGTCAACCACACTGGCAGTTCGCCCATCTTGCCACCAGACGACACAGATCCAAAGCGCCAGAAGAACGCTGACGACGACCATTGTGATTGTCCCCTTGCGGAATCCCTGGATTTCCCAGACTCAGTATACGGATCAGTTACTAGTGATCTTGAGAGACGACTTACGGTGGCTGCATCGGTGGCAGGGTAAAAGGCGATGCCCCAGAAGGCAAACAGCACAGATGACGCGCCTGAGCGTATATCAGTACTGGACAAACAGCAAAGTTCTAACTTGAGAACAGTCTTACCGTTCATTGAGTAGAGCGTCACGGCTCGAGCGGCGTCATCGCCGCCACGCGCCAAGATCTTGTTTGCCCAGACAAAGGCCACGGGCTGGATCATGTAGCAGGAGCCAGCCATTACTAATTTCTCGTCAGTCAGGGTGGGATCTGGATGACAGATATGCATCAGCGGTCTTACAGAAGGCTGCTAGCTTGGCTCCTGCCCCAATCGTGTCCCAGCAGAGAAGAATGATGCACGATATAAGCTGGATGCCGCAGGCGAAGAAGCCGTATGGTGCGTGCACTTTGGTGGCATCAATGGCAACGGACGTCGCCAACGTGAGTACAATGCCTTTTTCGTATCAGCCTGTCAGAACTTGATGCATTCACAGCAAAGACTTACCAATTGCAGTGATGCCAAGGGGATAGGTGTTGTTCTGGGGCACGGTGAACTGGCCAGAGGCTTTCATCCAGAGGACCATGCACGTCTGGGTAGCAAAAGACTCCAAGCATCCGCCAAGCATCCAGAATATATTCAAGATCCAACTGCAATCAGTTAGCGTCTCGATAAAGGAAGAGAAGAAGAGTCGACGAACAAGTTGAGCGTGCCCAGGACCCGCCTGACGAGAGATAGACCGATGTTGTGCCCCTCGGGGTTCTTGGGCGGAAGGCGACTGAGAGCTAGCTCGCGCTCCGCAGGCTTCAGATAGAAAGCCTTTGTGGTCTCTGGCAGATCAGGGAAGAAGGCAAACCCGAATGCCGCAACTGGGAGCGTAATGATTCCGTTGATGATGAAGGACTGCAGGTGTCAGCTGATCTGTGCGCTCTTTGATTTTCAGTCATAACTACTGTCAACATACCCACTTCCAGCCTGGAAGTCCTCCGAGGCCATTCATCGTATCCCAGATTGCCGTCATCATAATCCCTGCCAAAACAAGGGTAAGCTCCCGAAAACAAAAGCATGAGAAAATCATGACGCACCCGCAAACATGGTGCCCACCATTCCAGAAGCCTGAAAGAGGCCGATCCGCTTCCCCGCCTCGGACCCCTTGTACCAGCTCCCAATGATGTACTGCGTCCCGCTGTAGGTCGAGGCTTCGGCAATGCCTTGAAGGAAGCGGACGGCCCCGAGCTGGGAGTAGTTGCCGCAGGCGGCGCAGATCATGGTGAGGCCCGCCCAGACCACGGTCATGAGAGGGAACCAGATGCGAGGCGCAACCTTTTGGATAATCAGGCCGTGCGGCACTTGGCCAACGATGTCTGAGAAAATTAGCGTTTGTCAAGAGAGCAAGTGAAGGGTGCATGGTTCGTACATCCTACCGCGAGGCAAGTCACCAGGATGTTGTACTGGTTCCCCGTCATGCCGAGGTCCTCTTTCATCCCGGATACATATGCGTTGGCCAAGACGGCGCGGTCAAGGTAGTTGAAGAAGAATGCCACGCAGCAGTACGTCTGCGGCAAGGGCTCAGCATGGAATCTCAACTACGTCCAAATGCCTTCTTACCAGAATGAAGAAGTCTATCTTGCGGAGGAGCTACGACTTTCAGATTAGTTCAATGACATCTCTATATCTTCACCCGAAATAAAAGGGATCCCCTCACCTTGCGTTCCTCTGGGGTATCCGGAGCCTCTCCCCAGATGAGGATGCGAAGATTATGAATTCTAGAGCCCATGATGCGCCGTAGGTGCAAGAGCTAGATTCCGAGGATAAACGGGCGTAGTGAAAGCATGTGCAAAGACTATTATAAAACCCGTCAAAATATGTAGAAAACCATTTGCAAACTGAGCCAGAGATGGTGAGCAAAAAGTTCAAATCATGCGTGGTAACGGGATTGCCCTCTCTCCCCACACTCCTCGACCCAGACAAACTCTTGATAATGTTTTTTTCTCTACGTGGTTCTTCCAAGCTGAGAATGGATTACACCACAGATAAAAAAGGGGGCATGTGACCATCTAGTGACGCAAAGAATTGACGGTGAGAGGCAAAAAGAAAAGGAATTCAGCTGCGGCTAATCGATACCAAGTGCGGAGCATTGCCTATTCGGCTTCGGCTTCCCCACGCAACCAACTTCTTTCTTCCATTAATCCGAGCCTTACTTGTAGATCACATCACAATTTTACCATCTAATGTTTTTTTTTTTTTTATGTACTCTCATGTCGGGCAGATTACATGTAACAAACTCGAAGCGGTGAATTGGCTAGGAGTTGAAACTTACCAAGAAATTGACAACGTGGCGCAATGCACCATTCATCTACAAAAGTTGCTAAAGAAAACTCCCTCCCAGAAGCCCAAGTGAGGTAGCTGTTTCTTTTTTTTTTCCTGGACGCCAAGGGGATCTGATCTCGATAACTTACCTTACCCTGGCTTCTTAGCTGCAGTTATTCCGGGTAAAAGTGGACTAGCCAAATAAGATCCGTCTTGGCCGAGTGAAGTGAAGTGAGTTTGCAAAGATGAACATGTCCGATCAACAAATGTCAAGTAAAAACTCCATCCACCAATGCCCGTATTCATTTACGCAGCGTCCACTAAATCTCGTATAAAACATTGCTATTCATATTTCTACTTGCTATCAATGCATGCAGGTTTAACCAGACAACTCGCAACAAAGCATGGCCATATTCTAGACGCCATCAAACTTTGCATACTCAAGTTGCTATGCTGAACCGCTTCGACACTTCTACCAGGCCCACGCTCGTCTTTGAAGCCACGGCCCATGTAGGTGCGTACTTGAGCAGCTCAGTATAAGCTGGAATTGTCCTCGGATCGTTTGCATCGCTCCAGAGGCACGTCACCTTGACCTCGGTCCCTGCACCAACAGCACTGTCCACATCGCTGACATCTTCAATTTCCATTCCATCAACCGATTTGTCATCAAAGTGGTTCTTGATGTCGTTGTACTGCGCAACCTCTCTCAAGGCCTCGGTAACCTTTTCCGCCAGCTCAATGTCATTCTCCTCAACAAGTTGATCAATGACGGCCAATGTCATCAACTTCAGGTCCTCGTCGCTGACGTCGTTGATCAAGCCATGCGTGCTCTCATCGAATCCTCGGTCGTACAGTGCCCGGGCTGCAGGAGTAGCCAGTGAATGAGGCTTTGTCTTGATAATCTCACCCAGCAAGACAAATAGAGCCTTGGCAGCCACAGCCCATTGACCGTGTCCATCGATGGATCCCATCAGGCTATCGAACGCAATCCCCTCTTCAGCCGAGGAGTCTTTACCCGTATTCCAGCCAACCGTCACGTTCCAGGGTTGCGACCAGTCACGGCGGAACAGCTCCAGCCTTCCTAGGCCTTCGTTGGGGAGGTGGCCCAGGCGGTCATCTCTCTCTGCGCCGTCTTCCACCCAGAACTCGGCGACGCGATTGCTATCAAACTCAAGTCGGCAAACCCTTGTGTTTGCAGCATCGATGCTGAACCTGGCCCGGTTATTCGTTTCTTTGACGGCACTAAAGGTGATAAGCTCGTCCAACGCAGTGCCATCAGCAAGGACAGGTGCTTGGGCAGAGGCATCGAATGCGCACGTGTGGAGGCCGCCACGAACGGGGCTAGTCTGACATGTCGGCGTCCTCCCCCCAGCTGTTGGAAGATAGGCAATGACCGATTCGATAAATGGCTCGATGCCTGTGATGTTGACCGTGTTGGAGTTGCTGTCAAGATCAATGACCTGCTGAAAGTAGTACTTGAACCGATGTCCAGAGGAGAAAGGGAAGACGGTAAGGTTATGGACAAGGGTCACGATGAATATGAGGATCAGCGCAACCGGGACATGATGCGTAACACGGTGGAGGAACGGCGTCAAGGGAAGGAGCATCAAAACAGCCATTCCTGCCTGCAGCATCAATGGGACCGCTACAGAGCCCCCGTCGACCCCCGTCATGTTGGTCGAAGACGTTCCAACCAGAGACAAGTTGCCAATGATAATCAGTGGCACCGGGGCCAGTAACATGAACTGTATGATCCAGGTCCAGGTGGGCAACATGCCAGACCAAGACTGCTCGGAGTCGTACGGCTGTGGAGGGCTCTCTTGCTTCGTAGTCGTTTCTGGCGAAGAAACCGACCGACGATAAGTGTCGCCGAAGGTCGTTCTGTTGTTCGAGCCGTAGCCTGCATCGCCCGCCCTAAGGGGTGTCGTCTCGCTAGGTGTGCCCGGGCCATCGCTTCCTTCGTCATCTTCTGAGCTCAGAGGCCGTGCCTGTTGGTGACCGCAGCCCTCCTGAGCCGTCTGATCCCGGGCCTGATGGTCATCATGCTGTCGCTGAGCAAACTCCCGTTTGCCGGGAAGTGAGAACTGCTCCCACAGAGAAATGAGCAAGGCCAAGAATGCTGCTGTCTGCAAGAATACCATTGGGAAAAAGGCTCCGACCTTCATACGATCCTCCATGATGGCAGAGAAAACCTGGATGGCCCATCCCATGATGAATAACCAAAGTATGGTGTAACCTCGTTGCAACGCGCTGGGCCGCACGATGCTCTCGCCTCGAGAAAGAAGCCAGAAGACGAAGTAGAATAAGGAAAAGTACATGGCCCATCTGTAAATCATTAGCTTGAACTAGCCTACGAGAGGCCACTGAGGAAACTTACGAAGCATAACTGCTGCTGTAGACAATGAGAGGATTGACTTTGGCAACCAGGAGAGCGCACAAGAACGTAAGGCCGGCTGCAAAGGCAAAAGAGATGGGGAATCGAGAGAAGCCCTTCCACCCCCCAATCCTCACCGGATCGTTGTTAAGCTCCGAGTGAATCTTGATGTCTCTAGCAAAAAAGTAGAGCTTGTCCTGGCGCGCAAGCAGGTATGCCACGAGAACCAAAATTAGGGGCGTGGCGACAAGGAGTGTCAGAGTCCAAGCAAATAGCCCTTGGAGAGAGAAAGTAACCCAAGCGTCCCCGAACATATCAAAGTAAATTCCCTCGGTGCGCTTGCCGTTCTGGACCTTGTTCTTGTCGTGATCAGTACGATCTCCGGTAAATTTAGTTCCTGTGTTGCGCGACAAGGACCTGGTTGAAGCCAGGGCAGCCGAGAGCATGTGCCATGTACTTTCCCTCGAGGTATGGCGTGCATCGTCCTCTATCGTGTGATAGCGAGACCTCGGTTGGTAAAAGGCAATGTCGAGACCTCGGTGGCCGTAAACGCCGTCGAAAACCTGGTAATCTGTGCCGCTCTTGATAAGACCGCGCTTGAAAGCGTCAGCTGCCATGATGGATCCAAATGGATGAGGACTTTGTGCGTATGCCTGGGCAACTTCAATGTCGGTTGCGCGAAAGAGCATTGCACGTCCTCCAGCACCAGCACCCTCCAGGTTCACAAATGTCCGAACGAAATCATTCACAGGACTGCCTCCGAAAGCGCGCGCTCCATATAGCCCATCTTCTTCGGCATTGTTGAAGAGGAGAATAACGCCGTGCTTGGGGGGGTCGTTTTTTTCGTGCGTGAAGTAACTAAGAAGTTGAAGCATACTGACGCATGCCATACCATCGTCGGTTGCCCCATACCCAGTTGAAACGCTGGACAATACGAGTCAGATGGGTGTTTGCGCAAGGGGGTCAAGAGAGCTTACGAGTCGTAGTGGCAATTGACAAGGACGGCGCCTGGCCTGCGAGCCAGATCGTACCTGTCCTTCTGATTCCACCACCTCCCAGCGGGGTCGTCTGTTCCACGAATATAGACGTAGTAGTTTGTACCCTCGAAATATTTTCCCACATGCTTCCTCATGCTTACACCCTTGTTAGTGCCAATCACCGTCCCAGCAGGCTCCGTCATGGTCGAGTTGGAGCGCATGTCATCGAAGATTGTTACGCGCGTATTGTCGGGGTACTCATGACTTTGAAAATCAGTCAAGTCCACTACACTTCGGGTATAGAGATGGCACTCACTCTTGCTGGGTCCATGATCTGTTGTGCGTCGCAGACTCTACAGTGTATGATACATCGTTCTTCCCCAGGATCTCTTCTGACCTGTCAAACAGATACTGCCGCACCCCATCATTCACGTGGCTGTTGTAAGTGTGGTAGTACTCGGTGATGTGCTGGAGATCGCGCCATGCATCGTTCAGGCTAACGCCGTTCGGCAGCGAGTCCTCCGAAGGCGCTGGAGGGACCGTCTCGTGAACCCAAATAACTGGGATGGCGATGGCAACATAGATCAAAGTTGTCCAAAAGGTGACCGGACCTGGCCGGAAGGCGATTGGGTTGGAGCACTTCATGGCGCCGGCCGAGCGAGCGAGCTCTAGGTGTGTAGTTTACGGCGGTTGGATACAGTCATGCTCGGAGGGTAGCGATCGTTTATGAGGTAAGGATAAAAAATAAGAGTGAAACCAATGACTGAAAGATGCCAAATTGGGGGGTGATTTCTGGATCTAGGTGGGGGAGCAATAGGATAAAGGGATGTGTCGTCGAAAACAAAGTAGTGGAAATGCGGTTCAGGCCTTCACGACATGCTACAGGCGCTGACAAGTACCAAAGAAAAGCTCAGGTAGCAGCTCCCCTGCACTTCGGATAGAACACCAACTAGGTACCAATCGTGATGATGGATAAGGAATGGATGAAAATGTGTGGGAAGAATTGCGCCTTCCACACCAAAATCGAGAGTAAAAATTGTGACGAATGTCGGGAGGGAGGAAAGCTGGGATGAAAGATGGAGGTGAGCGCCTGTCCTGCCGCGAAAGCTCAGACGTCAATGCGGCCACCCGTCACATGGCCTAAGCTTCCAAGTTCCCCCACTGGAACCCGGGCGTTCGATCTCCAACTCTTCCCCGCAAACCCTGCTGCAGCACACGTGACACTTGATTGACACAACCACTAGGGAGCTTCGCTTCCCTGGCAGACCATTATTTCACGCATCAAGAGATCTCCGGGTGCATTAGCTCATAATCCCTTGAGAAGATGAACCTCTAGGCATCATGGATTATACAATTTTCAGTCGGCCCCGTCCCCCTTACTACTCGTATTCGTCGAGGGCGCATTCATATTAGTTTTGATCTATCTCATTAACCGCCGAAGTGGTATTTAGTCTGCAAGAACTGCCAGCAGCAGATGAGCTACAAAAGTAACGACTTTTAACCCTTGCCAAGGCACTTATTACCATTTTTTGCCTCGTCATGTCCTGCCTCGCTTTGCCCTGTAATGTAATGTTTGACCAATGCCTCGCCTAGACACATACCTACCTGCTCTTGTTAAGAACGCAAAAAAACGCAACGTTATCTACTATGCTGTGCTTTGAATCACAGTCATATTACAAACTGTTGGCAACTGATGGTGAGTGAAGCTCAAACCTTTAAGCGCCAGGAGGGGGTGGTGGTGGCGGCTGGTCGCTGGGCGGGGGAGGAGGTGGGTTGTCTCCTGGAGGTGGGGGAGGGGGAGCATCGCCAGGTGGTGGCGGCGGAGCACCACCGCTGGCATACTGCTGGATAAGAGCGTTAATGTTACCAGCGTCCATGCCAGGAGGTGCACCCATCCCGGGAGGAGCTCCCATGCCCGGCGCACTACCATAGGCAGCATAAGCGTCGTAGCCAGGGTAACCGTTGTGGGCTCCAGGAGCAGCTTGCTGCCAAGGTGCTGCGTTAGAATTGCCATAACCAGCCTGGGACGACCATGGGTTTTGTTGCTGCTGTCCGCCATAGTAATCGTTATTCTGGTCATCCTGCCGCTGGTTACGATCTCTGGCCCATGGCGCGGGTCCAGATCCACCACCTTCGTTAGAATCGTTGTTACGGGATCTCCAGGGAGCAGGGCCACCGGTAGGGCCTCGTTGCCAAGGACGGGCATCATTCCCGCCGGACTGGGCACCTGGGCCGGCTTCGATCTGAGCGGGCGCAGAGCCACCGCCAAGTTCTTGCATGAGTTGCTATAAATAGTTAATATTGATTCTCCCCCGACGAGTTGCCGAGTACACTTACCTCCATTTCACGGTCAACAGCATCACCGCCGCCCACTTTACCTGCAGGAGGACGCCCATCGTTGCGCCAACTAGCACCACGCTGGCGGTCGGGACAATCACGAGCCATGTGGCCAGCGTTACCGCAGACGCGGCAGATGATACTTGCCGTAAAGTTCTGACGTTCGGGGCAGTCGTACTTGCGGTGTCCGATCTTGCCGCAGTTCTGACAGGCCTGATTCTCGTCGTCTCGCAGGGTACCGTTGAGGGCAGCAAGCTCACGAAGCTGGTTACGCTTGAGCTCATTCTGACCCTCAGGGATGGAAGCAGCCTGGAGTAGAGTTAGCACAGAGCAGTAGTAGATTCAGGATACAAATACTCACAGTCTCAATGACGTTGTGGATCAGCTGCTTGGCCTTGTTGATCTTGTCCTCGGTATCGGCCATGATGAGACAGTGCAGGTCTTCCTCTTGATTGCTGGAGTGGGCAGCGTCGGACCGACCCTTGCCTTCCTTGACGGAGCCCTTGCCACGGATCGCAATTTTGGCGCCGGATTCGCCCTCCATTTTCTTCAGAGTGTTGCCACGAGGGCCGATAAGTAAGCCAACTTTGGGGAGAACCTAAGTGTCAGTTTTGCTTGTTCAAGACGGTCAGGTAGTAGTAGTTAGATACGGGCAGCCCGGTTGGCAACAGCGCCAGTCTGGTCGCGACATCTGCGAAAGATGAAAGATTACAGCTTGGCCCGTTACCAAAAACGGGTAGAAAGAAAACAAAAACAAGAACAAAACAAGAACAAAACAAGCACATGGTTAGGATCAGGGTTAGAAGGGTTAGCAATCATACTGAAGTTAATTTCTGGGTAGTCATTGACCGGTACGTAGACCTTTTCTTGGGTCTTTGTCGGCCTGCGGTAGTCTTGAGGTGGGTGGTAGTTGGGGATGATCTTCATGGCCTTCTCGATGAGCTTGTGGCGCTCGTCTTCGAGGCGCTTCCTGTATCGGTACTCGCGCGTGTTGATACGGCGACCGTGGTTATCGTACTGGGGAGGAGGCGACGGCGATCTGTCACCATCGGCGGGCACGACATCGTCGATTCGCAGCTTCTGGCTGATTTCCTCAATACGCAGATGGAGCGTGTAGGCCTCGAGCTGTTCGCTCGTCATGGAAGACAGGATGGCGGTAGGGAGGCCCATGAGACCAGCCGCCTTGTTCTCCGACGCCTCACCCCAACGGTTACGCTTCTTGCGGCGACGAGGGCCATCGGCTTCGCCTCGAGGCTCGGGGTCGCGGCCGCGCTTCAGATCGCGCTCTTCGGAAACGGAAACGGGCTCGTCATCTTCGCCACCTACGCGGCGACGGCTGCCGAGGGGGATATTGTTAGACCCGGTGATGCCTTGATTTCTCCACGACATGGCGATGGTTGGCCCTTGGGTGAAAAAAATATGAGATGATGATGGTTTTGTTGATGGGCAGGTCGAAGTGGGCTCGCGCTCGAAATTAGTGTCGATTTTCTTTTGAGAAGGCGAGAAGCGTACGGGGGCCTTATCGCTGAAAGGCCCAGGGTCAGGTCGGTAAGAGGGCATTTCTTTTCCGAAGTTGGCCCGCGGCAGGCAACATTTCCCTTACCCTATATCAAATCAAGAATCCCTACTAAATATTGCAAATACCCAGTAAACACATGCTGATCTCAAATATTAGGGCGTTTCGATGGTTGAGATTATTGCATCACTTTCCTACATTGCTGTGTTGAGCTTGTTTTTCACATTCATAGTTACCGTCTGAACGCATTGCATCACCATCCATTCCATCAACCCAGCAAACGGATAAACTTCTAACTGTCATTTTGAGAGCCAACCCATCGCAACAACAAATTGCGCTTTGCAGTAGAATTCGTGGATGAAGCTGAGAGAAACACCCATGTGATTTCGAGGGTCAGACAACTTGGAGATATCAAGTGGTGCAAGGTTGAGTGCTTTCATGACCACGGCGCTGATACCCACTCACTTGTTCCGCTCCATGCTTTGGTTCCAGCTTGTTCTAGAAAATGCCCAGGGAATTAGGAATATAGTCCTTACAATGCAGTTGTGGTCCCTCTCCGAACTGGCTGATTTGCAAGCGTCAGCCAAAGGCAACAGAAGTGAACTTTCCGTGCGCAACATATCCATGCGAGAGACGGGAAGAGGCTTGCTTCGATTAAAGCATTGCCATCATGTCCTCTTTGGTACTTGAGCCTCCGAGCCGATTCTTCTACGATAGTGCCAACATTGTGTTGGGCGGGTATAAAAAGGTTGACTTGACCATCCTTTGGCCTATAGACATCTTTTCAGTACGGCTTTGCTAACGATTGAAATAGTTCAAGGATGATCCGTTTACGGTTCGCAGATTCAACACCGACATCACTATCCTACGCATGAAGCATCTCGAGGATGTACGATCATTTCCGAAACACAAGCTGAGTGGCTCCCGTTCCTTAATCGAAGTGGGCTTCCCGAAAGAAAGAGCGTTTGAAGTAAATCTGAGTAGCTTATCTGCGCCCCATATACGGGAAGGGAAACTATATTTAGGGGAGAGCTGGTGATTCGCTCTCTCACCGGTAGGCTGCAGCCGCATCTGGACAAATGTTTAACTTTTGCTATTCGCGAATGCGGATACGTATGGGATGCTGTCATGCCACAACCCAAAGGTTAGTCACTCTTATCATATCTAAACCGTCACAGACATGGCAGCTGAAGCAGTTGGATCAATCTTAGCTAGCTCATGGTAGTTGGCCATCTTTCTTTCAAACAGATGTCGAAAAGGCCATCTTGTTGTCGGCCATGGCGGACAGTGGTTAGAATTGAATTTTCCTGTCCTCGAGGCAAAGCACCTATTGTATTTTTCTTTCCATAAGCGGAATGAATATCATAAATGTTTGGGCAAAGATGATGATCAAGAGGAGGGATGTCGTGATGTAGGCATGTCTCTCTCTGTAAGGCTCTTGTAAGTTTTTGATAGACTTTTTACTTTTCTTTTCTTTTTCATGAATCTTGTGAGTGATTGCGAAGGGTCCCTTCATGCATTTAATGTCTGCACCACTAGGCTCGTCCCTTTACATCAGTATCCAGTAGTGTCAAATCCCCCGATGTATGATATGTTTGCAACATTCCTATCCACCAAGTTGAGTAAATCAAAAGAAATGTAAAGATTACATAAACAGGTATAAATCACAATCGGTTGTATCTGCACCGTCCACAAGCCACGATGCGACATCGTCGACATTCGAAAATGTAGTTGGGCAAGATGTTGCTGCACTCGTCGCACCGATAGCTACCTATGAAGGTGCGCCACTTCTTATGGCGACACTCGTGGTTCGCGATGAGGTTCAACCTCTCCTCTTCAACGCGCGAGACCCTCTCAGCCGCGTCATAGCTAACAGCCCTGGGGTTCCTGTCAACAATGTTATTGGCTGCCGTGTATATCCTGTCCTCCTGCCATGCGTCGCAGCGACACTTTTTCCACGGGACGCCGCAGAGGTAGCAAAACTGTGCTCCACAGAGGCAGGCTAAAAATATCTCCGAGTTAGTTAAAACATTCACATTCTCTTCTTCTTTTGTAACTTTATTTGGCTTAGGGAAAAGAGGGGCCTTACTCATGTGATTGCAGCCCTTCATCAAGTCGACCACTCTGTGACATGAGGAGCATCGCTGCCATCCCTCGCGCTCGGCGAGGCGTAGTACATCCCGCACCGCCGGATCATCGGGGCAATCCTTGTCGTGCGAGGGACCTTTGCAGATTGCACAAGTGGCACCCTCGCACTGCGGGCACGCTCCGACATCAGCCTGTATGCGGTCGAGGGGGATGAAAGCAGAGCAGGTAGGTTTGCTGCAGTAGGTACGGTCTGAGGTGCCGTACTCAATGGCCTTTGCTCTGTAATTGGCGACGAGCTTTGACGGCAGAAACATCTGGTTCAGCCCAAGAGGGATAGGCTTCTTGCAGCAACGAGGGGGGAAGAGAGACTCGTCAATCGTCGCTGCGTTGAAGAGTTCGGCAAGGCAGCTTCGGCAATACTCGTGAGAGCACGGGCACCGCGCAACATCGAAGAACGGTACAGAATCATCGCAGGCAATGCAGGTTCGGGAGCAGCCAACTGTCGATTTGTTGGGTCGCGAGGCCGCCCAGCTGGATGATTCCCCCTCATCAACTTGGGATGATGCGACATCGTCACCCACATAGAGAGCCTTTAGCTTCTGCAAAAGCTCATCATCCAACGGTTCTTTCTCGCCGATGCTTGTTCCGCGCGGGGTGGGCATCCCGGTGGTCCCGCCGAGTGCCTGTTCTCTATCGTGGAGAGCCTGGTCTTCCAGCTCAACATTCGACGCAACCGCATCGCCGTCCGACTCCACCGCCCGGGCAATGCTCCGAGCCATGACATGGTCCGAGGCGAAGCACGCAAGCGACTCGAGCTCGGCTTTGTAGGTTTCAAACGCAAACTCTCCATCTTTGGCTTCTCCGTCTTTGTATTTGCCCTTTACCAATGGTTGAAGGTCCTGAAGCTGCAGCTCAATTATGAGTCGTGCAGTCTCGACATCGCTATTTTCGTTAGCCATAAGGGTTGATTCCGTTGTTCCCGTGTGGGTTTGTTGTTGTGCAATATACCTAGAACTGGTTTGCCATTCAGCATCTTCAAATACTGCTTGCAAGCCGAGAGTTCCGCTACTACCCCGTTCGACTTGTGATTGGCAAGGCGAATAATTCCACGTCAGAGATTGATCATTGGCTAAAAGCTAGTGTCGCTCTCGTCTTCTCTCATTGGTCAAGGTTCTGGAAGTCTGGGGGCCGTAGCGCGTGGCTTGAAGAAGCTTTGTGACAATGCAGCAGCATGTGAAACCTCAGGGTGCAGTGCAGCCGTGGCTTGGGTAGAGAACCCCCCTTTTCCCGATGAATCTCACTCGTTGTGATATAAGGCTTCTGGGAGAGTGTTTTTCAGCTGCATGTACGTGTACCATGCACGAGCTGATCAAAATTTGGGTTAAAAAGGCGTTTCTGCTCTTGGCATTCGCACAAGTTGATTACAAGATTCATTGTTTCTAGTTTGTCTGCCCGTCTAATATTGCGTATCCTCCTGGCGACTTTTACACCCGAGGTACTCTTTACAACCAACGTCGTACATACTCCCCCCTTTTCATCCTCTCTATATTGGAGAAAATCAGACGACACTCGTCATAAGTGATTTCTCCTCTTCTCCAACAAACTCGCTACCCCATCAGTCGCACTCGTTACATAGTAAACCCCTTCTCCGTTTATCGGTGGCCCCTTTTTGCATATAGCATATAGTACAGTAAAAAAAAGAGAAAAAAAGAGAAAAAAAGAGAAAAAAAAAACCATGTCAGAGTCAAAAGAATTGGATAATATCACACCATTGACTCCCAACGCCGTACTAACAACCTCTGCAATCATCAACCATGCTTCTTCTTCTTCCTCACCACCACCACGACACGCAATCCCCCACGCCCATAGCAGGTCCATTGTAAAAAAGTACGACGCGCGCCGCTCGCCGGGTCGCTGGGCGGGTTGCTTGCTGGAGGGTTGGCGAGGATCGAGGATGGGGGTACGAGCGCTGGCCGTGGCACTTTTTCATCGAGGGTGGGATCACGGTCATCATTGGCTTTGGGGCTTTTTTTCTTATGCCTGATTCACCGGATACGGCTCGCTTCTTGACTGATGAGGAACAGGTAGTTGTCCGTGAGAGAATGGTTTTGCTAGACCGGCTATCGTTTGCATCTCGGATCGCGCTGATTCATGATGATGATGATGATGACGATGATGATGGTGAACAAGGGGTTTCCACCATCAAGGAACAACAGACGCCAGATCTGACAACAGCGGTACCGTCTCGAGATATTCTCCAGAGAGAAACCTTGTTCATGACGGCAGGTTGCTTCCTCGCCATAGAAGCCACCTACGCCTTCAACCTCTCCATGCCCTCCCTCCTCGTAGAAATAGGCTTCCGCGGCGCGACGACCAACGCCCTCATGACCGCCCCGCCCAACCTATTTGCCTTTCTCTACACCATCGGCATAACGCAGTATTCGCACCGGTTAGGCCGCGTAGCGATCCCCCTTATGGCGTCGGCTGCCACTGCGAGCTTGGGCTACGCGCTGCTTCTTATATGTATATAGCAAAGGCGTTTATACAGCGAAGGCATTTGTATGGCGATTTATAATTGGCGTCGGGACCTTGGCTGCCTTTATCGCGAGTTTTATATATTAACATGAATGCGCCTAGGTATTATCTTCCGTCTTATATGTCACATGTAGTGAAAGAGAAATAAACTAACCCGGTAGTTATAGATACGTGGCTGGTCACTCTATTGACCTAGCCTTTACACTCTCCCTCCTATCCCTCTTTGCCGTCGGACTAGCCTCTCTTCCATGGATGCGGTCCGAGAACGAGAAGCGCGAGAGAGAGGAGACAGGGACCATAGGCTGCAGCCGCCTGCGGGCGTCACTAGCAAACATCACGAGCTGCAGCTCGGTTGTGACCATCCTCGCTTCAGCTTTGCCATGTAAGACTAGTTCTGTTTTTTTAATTAGTACCCTTTCGTAGTTTATTTGGTGTTGAATGGAAAGCCGGTCGAGTTTGTTATTGTATTTGGCGTTGGTTTGATACGGAGACTACCGAGCCGTTCCCGGTTGTTATAATGGTGAATTTGATGAAAAGGACAAAAGATGTAATCATTTGTTTGCTGTTTCGAACAAACAGCCTATTTATACATGATGGGTTGAAGCGGTGAATACAGAGTAGTCAACGTATACTACACCCAAAGACAACTGGCCGGTGAATCACCCATGTGACATGCATCTCAACGAGCATCTTCACATCACTAGATACCCTCATCACTTGATATCCCCATCAAATCAGTCAAAGTAGTGACTTTAAAATATCCATCACATTAACCACCTTATCAGCCAATATTCCTAACCATTCATCAACATTTCCATTCACGAAACCCCCTTCACACACTCTAAAACATCTCAAAACACAACTCCACAGAAAAGCAACTACTACTTTCAAAACCTTCAAAGCACCTCAACATTCACCAAAAAGAAACAATGGACTGGCTTACCTCTATAGTAATGGTCCTCGCCGGCATCTTCTTCGCCGTCTTCGTCGCCTTCATCTTCTACGTCTTCTACGTCCTCTTCCTTTACCATTGCTCCCCTGACACTGGCAGTGGCGACACCGACTATCAACTCGTAGGTTACGGAAGAAGCAACAACAACAACGCAGCGGCTTAGACTCGACTACCTGAATTCCGAGAAAATCAGTACTTTTTCTTTTTTTTCCTTTTGAGTTATTGAGGAAAAAAAGGGGACTGTGTGGAGTCACCATGTATATTCATCCTACGGTTGTGTGGATTACTTGCGGTATAGCCTTGGTGGCTTGCCTTGGCTTTCTCATGACTTTTGTGGTTTACATGAATAGGTGGGCTGAGGAGCCGATGGAGGAGGCGCACGAGATGGGTCATGTTGTGACCGTGGACGATCAGGACCAGGACGAGGATGATGATCAGCACGAGGATCAGGACCAGGACCAGCCGCAGCAGCATGACGAAGCCTTGCGCCATGCGGTGGCTCGAGGACACAGCGTGTGGTAAAAGGGGTTGGAGCTGTCAGTCGCACGAAAAAAGGAAACAGACAGGAATGGCATAGTTGTGGTGCAGATGTTGTATGATCTCACGGAAACACCATCTACACATCATAAACATCATATTTTGATTACATCTGAATCTAATCTGGCATCGTAAAATCATATATTCATTACATCGTGAATTGAATCTGGTATCATATCAAGAAAAGAAAAGGAAAAAATATACCTGATAAACCCCCTATACATGCAACTACCCCTGAACCATGACGGCCGCCACTGCCAACGTCTCGATCCTCTCGGCGTAAAGCCTCATTAGATGCGCCACCGGATCAGCCCAGATGACGCCCCGCAACTGGTCCTCGTCGACGACGTTGGCGATGACCCCCTCCTCGAGCCGCTCCCGCAACGTCTTGTGGTCGCTCAGCCTGCCATCCGTGTCCCACCTGGCGCTGCGCATCACGACGATCCGCCCGGGGTTGCTCAGGGTGCACGGCGGGACGATCCACGTCGGTTTGCCATCCGGCGTCGCGGCCGGGAGGAAATTCACGCGCTTCTCCTTCTCCCTAGGATCCTTGCGGCCCTTTGGTTTGCCCCCCGGGACGTTTGAGGCGAACAGCTCAAACAGCGTCTTGATGTAGCCCTTGTCCGCCCTCGTCACCGGGTCGCCTTCGTTGACAAAGCTGAGAAAGAGGCTGTTGCGAAGGTTGCGCCGGTCGGGTTTCTGCAGCGGGAGCAGGCTGACGGGCGGCGTCCCAAATGTCACGCAGTGGACGCGCTTGAAGCATCCCGTCAGCTTGTTCAGCTCGCTGGACGCAGCCTCGGACCGAGCCAGCATGTGGCAGTACAGAAGCGACGCGACGGCTCCGCCAGCGGAGTGGCCCGTCAGCAGCAAGCTGTATCTCGCCCTCCCAGGGTCCTCGGCGAGCAGCTGCTTCAGCCGCGCAGCCACACCCTTGACCATCTTCTTGGCCACGCTCAGGAACCCCGCGTGGCATAGGTTGCCCTCGTCGTCGAGGAACCCCTTTGGAGACGTGGCCGTGTGCTTCAGGTTGACGACCCAGTCCATGAGGCTGGCCGTGCCGCGGATAGCGAAGACGACCGTGCTCATGCTGTCCATGGGCACCGAGCTTATGCTCATGGCTTTGGTGCCCGTGCGCCAGTCCGCCGGGACGTGCGATTCTGTATGCCGGGGCGCCGCCGTCGGGTTGTAGACCGACATGGAATACTGCGCCGCAAGTGTTAGAAGAGGCCATGTAGGCATATATCTAGAACCCCGTTGTCAGTACTTTTCATGGCGAGGGACGAAATTCCGGTCAAGGTAAAAAACCTACACGGCAAAAGGAGGGAGATTTGGCGGCAGTTTGGAATTGGAATAATGCTCGGCTTTGGAAAAGTAGTTGCCAGTCACCACCGCAGCCGCGACATCGGTAGCCGACTTTTTCCCCTTGCCAGGCCTCCCATCTTTACTTAGCTGACCATCTTCCACAGAAGTCCTGTTTGTCGAGGCGGGCGGCACCTGTTGGCCGACAGGGAGGTCCATCTGACTCTCCGTCATCTTCTCATCCAGCTTCATGACGTTGTTGAAGCGGCCAAACATTTCATCATAGGCCGTCACGTAGGTCGAGGCTACCTGCGAGCCGTACTCGTACCACGCCGAAATGGAGGCGCCGCAGTTTGGCATATGGACGGTTGCCTTGGCGAGGTCCATCATGGATTTGCTCACCCGGCCGGATTTCTTGAGCCTCGAAGAATCATGAGCATCTGCGTCGACGAGGGCACCATCTTGAGCAGTTGCTGCGAACTGCGGAATGGACTGCAGCTCTGGTGAAAGGTACTGTGAGCTATACTGGGGCTGCGATTGACTCTGTTGTGGGGGAGAGGAAGCATATTGCGGCCGCAGCAAGTACTGAGGTTGGGCACCAGCTTGAAAAGTCTGCGAGGTTGAATACATATATTGTGGAGGGGGAGGATGAGAGGGAGGGGGAGGAAGAGCATAGAAATGATGTCGTTCATGAGGCGTGATGTAATAGTGGTTATGGATCGTCACTGGCGCGGCGCTGACCTGCAGCTGCAGCTGCGACTGCGACTGCGACTGCGACTGCGACTGCGACTGCGACTGCGACTGCGACTGAGCCGACGTCGAAGCACTCCTGTCGCGACGTCCAGACGGCCGGGGAGGCATCGCCGGGGGTACATCTTCGCATTGCTGCTGATGCTGCTGGGAGACGCGAATATCTGGGGGCGGCGGGTGTGTGGGCGGATGCGTAGGCGGCGCAGAGTGTTGCTTGGTCGGCCTGTCCCTTACCCTGTTCTTGTTCTTTTTCTTGCCATTACTGCTGCTGAAGAAGAAGCCCATATTGGCGACGGGCGATTCATATCGGCGCGAAAACAAAAATTACAATCATCGACCAACTGTTTTCCTGACTATACGCGTACGAAAATCTTCTCACGAAAGAAAACAAGTCAAGGTGGAGGAACAAAAAGGAGAGAAAAGAAACGATTTCCCTTGTGCGATGGGTAATAGCATCCCATGTCCTCCCCCCGTCGCCACATGCTCAGCCCTTGTGAGGGAAGGCGCTGCCTGCTCCCGGCTTTAGGTGGTGGGGGGAAACGCGCCCGCCCCTGAAGGTTATGATCGGCAGGTTCGATGTCGGGGGTTGATTCGATCCTTTTTTGGAGCACAGCCCCTACCCGGGTGACGCCAACAGGGGTTCCGGGTCTTGGCGTCTGTAATCGCGTGGGCTGCCAGGAATCAGGATCCGAAATCTGGCAGATGGTATAATCATATCCATTGTCATGTGATGGAAGGTGTTATATCAAGGGGTATAATGTGACTATAGCATTCAGATTGCATGCGGTACCTTGGATTACTCGGCTAATTAGGCGTGATTTTTCTTCTAATTTCTTTTTTTTTAACTTGAGTGAATGCTTATTCATGCCTTTGCTGTCTATCTGTTCTCGGAAAGTTGCTGAAATTAGATCCATCTTTCTACACACCGGAGGAAAGTCAACGTCGACCCCTCATTTGTGTGTGAAACCCAAAACAACACACAAAAAGCATAAAAAAGAGTAGAAAAAGCTACTCCTCACAATCACGACATCTCTTCACTAGAACCAACGGAACCTCAGTCCCAATTCCCGCTTACCTCGATGGGCCTACCCTCGGCAATGCCGCGCAGCAGCTCGTCAACGTCCCAGGGCTTGTGGACGTAGCCCGGCGGGACGTTTGTGTTGGTGAACTCGCCGCGGCCCTCGAGGTGCCGCAGCGCGGCCTCGTAGTTGTCGCGGGCGTACCTCTCGGCGTCGTGGTCCCAGACCCAGCGGCCCATCTGCCTCGTCAGGGCCTCGCGACGCTTGAAGAGAGCCTCCCAGTCCATGCTTTCCCGGCCTGCTTGGTTCTGGAAGCCGAGGAGCTGGCAGCAAGAGACGCGCTCGGATCTAGTGTTGTCAATACTGGGTTAGTAAAGAGTACTGCTGTATTGATGTCTATCTGGGGAAAGACAGGGGAAAGAGTTATCTTACCTGAGGTGGTTGTGCACGCGGGCTGCCGTGACGACATTGTCCCTCCCGCCAATGGCCAAGCAAGCCGCCAGCGACATGGCGTCCTCGATGGCCTGGTTCGCGCCGTTGGCGGAGCTCGGCAAGAGAGTGTGCGCGGCGTCGCCCAGCTGGATCACGCGGCCCCGCGGCGACGTCCAGGTCGAGTGGGCGTCCCGCCACATGATGCGGTAATCTACGAGCGATTCCGCCGGCGTCATGGCGATTACCCTCTTCCAGACGTCTGGGCAGGTGCCCCATGCCTGCTCGACGGCGTGGAGGACCTCGTCTGGGTGACAGGGCGTCGTGTTGGAGCTCCACGTCTCTCTCGACCTTGCGGTTTCCTGGAAAGAATCACATGTTAAAAGAAGGAAAGGGAGGAGCATTCGTGTACGAGAACTGGAATGTACATACCTTGTGGCTCATGGCGTAAGAAAAGGTATCGCGGTTCCTCGTCGACAAGACAGAGAGCCCCGATCTATTCATTCAAGTTAGCCATGATGGTTTGCTTTTTGCTTCGGGGAATTACATACCCTACCCACATCTGAGTGGCACCTCCCTCCCCGTTATGGAGCTTGAAATGCTCCCGGAGCACAGGATCCTCGTCCAACATCTTGATGGGAAACCCGCAACGGTACATGGCGCTGCCGCTGCTCCTGGCCTTGACGGGCTGCCCCCGTACGAGCCTGGTCGACTTGGTGCCCATGCCGTCAGCAGCCACGACGATGTCGCCGCCAACCCTGGTCCCGTCCCTGAGCACCACGTAGCCCTGCTCAGCCGTCTCCTCATAGTCGACGGCCTTGCACCCGTACTCGACCTCGATGCCTATCCGTTGGAGCTGCCGCAGCAGGATCCGCTGCAAGTCCGCGCGGCGCGTCCTCCGAGCCTGCAGGGCCAGATGCTGCGCCGCCGGCCGGCCGTCCTCGGACTCTTTATTAATGGGCTTGTTCTTGGCCGCACCGCCGTCCCCCGACGAGAGACAGGTGCCGTCTCGCCGGAAGACGGACATGCGGAGAAAGGGGGATTCCTCGTGCTCGGCCTTCATGGTCGGCCAGTTGTTGAAGGCCTTGGCGGCGGAAAAGTTGACGGAGAGGAAGTCGCCGTGGGCCGGAGGCTCTGGTGCCCTGTCGAGGATGCGTACCTCGTGGCCGTTTCTCCAGCACTCGAGGGCAGTCCATAGGCCACCGACACCCGCACCGGCAACGACCACTTTGATTCCCGTGCAAGGGAGCCGCTGAACCTCGGGGCCAGTATGGCCATCCTCGGGTAATTTCTGCACCATCTTTATTTTTATTTTTGGAAGGGTGATCTAATTAAAGACAAGAATGGTGTAAGTTATGGTGACATTGGTGTTCCTTTTTAGACCAAGACTTTTTTCGAGAGGGAATGTATATTTATATTGATTCTAGCACCCACCCTTTGGACTTATAAGGCTTGACCGGCTCCCTCCCTACTTCTCTCTTCTTTTCTTTTCATTTTTTCTTCTTATTCTTCGTCTATCTAATGGCACAGCGGCCGCGTATTCGCGGAAACTACTTTTTGGCCCCCAGGCCGGTTCTTTGGCCCCCAATGCCGGTGTTTCGGCCCCCAACAAAAGGATGCTGCTGCCTCCGCGCCGTCCACGCATTAAATAAGACTCGGGACCGCAATAACGAATGACTCTCTCCCTCTTTCGAAACCGGCCTCAGGACTCAATCTTTTCATGCTAAAATCTTTGGCCCCCAAATTTATAACTCGGGTCCGGGCGCCGACCTTTTGTCGCGAATGCCTTACCACCCGTAAAGGGATAAACGTACGAAACCCGCCATTCGGGGTAATTCAGTACCTTTTTTTAACTCTATTTTTAACCCTTGTCAAAGTGGTTTTCTAGGTTCTAGGGTATTTGCGGGAAGTGGAAAACTCCGAGCCGTCTCCCGGCTTACTGCTGGAATGCGATCGCATTCAGCTTCACCAGGATATCGCCAGGGGGTGGTGGTGCAAACGCGTTACTCCGTCGCTTGACCATTTGAAGGAATAAATTTCCTTTTGAAATTTCCAATCTGAATCTTTTCAAAATGTTTTTACTATTCTTCTCACCAAAAAAATACTGCCGTGAGACACGATGGCTTCTACTACAGCTTTGAAGACGAGGCCAACCGCATCAGCAACGGTTGCTGACAGCAGTACATGGCACGGTGATGATCATGATGATGACAGCAATGTCCATCCCAGTCGGACTGCTGCTGATACTGCTGCTGATACTGCTGCTGATGCCCCCTCGGGCACACCGTCTTCGCCCCCACGACCGCAGCACTCGATGCTCGAGATTGCCACCATCATGACCTGCCTCTGCGGCTGCGTCTTCGTCGCGGCCCTCGACATCACAATCATCACGACGGCCCTGCCCACCATCTCGGCTCACTTCAGCTCCACCACGGGCTACACCTGGATCGGCACCGCCTTCACCCTCGCCCACACGGCCAGCACCCCTCCGTGGGGCAGGCTGTCGGACATTTGGGGGCGGAGGCCCATGCTGCTCGCGTCCACGGCCGTCTTCTTCGCGGGTAGCTTGGTGTGCGCACTCGTCGGGGACGTGGGCTCCTTCATCGCCGGCCGCGCAATTCAGGGGCTCGGGGCCGGCGGCATGGCTACCATTGTCAACATTTGCATCGGCGATTTATTCTCGGAGAGGGAGAGGGGGTTCTGGTATGGGCTCACGAGCTTGGTTTGGGCTTTGGCTAGTGGTCTTGGGCCTGTCTTGGGCGGCCTGTTTACGAGCAAGCTGAGGTAGGTTTTTGACTATCAAACAGTTCTTGGCTTGACTGACGATAATGTTACATAGCTGGAGATGGTGTTTTTGGATTAATCGTTGGTTTTTTTCCATCCTTCTTGAATTTCAAGCACAAGCCCAACTAACGCTACTATAGTCCCCATCACCGGCCTCGTCTTCCCGTTGTTGTACTTTACCCTCCACCTCCCGACCCCCAAGACTCCGATCCGCGCCGGCCTCAAGGCGATAGACTGGTCCGGCAGCGCCCTCATCGTGTCCGGGGCGCTGATGCTGCTCATCGGCCTGCACCTGGGCGGCGTGCACTCGCCCTGGGACTCGGCGGCCGTCGTCTGCCTCATAGTCTTTGGCCTCTGCGCCGGCGCCCTCTTCGTCCTCAACGAGCGCAGCTTCGCCTCCTACCCCGTCATGCCGACGCGGCTCTTCGCGACGGCGTCGAGCAGCGCGGCCTACGCCGTCTGCTTCTTCCACGCCTTCGCCTTCATGGGCGTCGCCTACTACCTCCCGCTGTACTTCCAGTCCGTCCTGCAGGCGGGCCCCCTCATGTCGGGCGTCCACCTCCTGCCCTTCATCGTCTCGTCGTCGGTGGCCGCGGCGCTTACGGGCTTGTACATTCAGCGGTCAGGGAGGTACATGCCCGCCGTGTACGCCGGCCTAGCCCTCATGACGCTGGGCATCGGCCTGCTCACCTCGCTCGAGGTCGAGGCCGACTGGGCCAAGCTCGTGTGCTTCCAGCTCGTCGGCGGGATCGGCTTCGGCATGAACCTCGAGGGGCCGCTGCTGGCAGTCCAGGCCGCCGTTCCTGCCAGGGACGTGGCGACGGCGACGGCGGCCATGAGCTTCGTGCGCACCATCTCGACCGCCATCTCCATCGTCATCGGCGGCGTCGTCTTCCAGAACGAGATGTCGGCCAGGTCCGGGCTCCTCGTCGACGGGTTGGGTCCCGAGCTCGCCGGCAGGTTCAGCGGGCCGAGCGCCGTTGCCAATATCGAGATGATCGGGAAGCTGCCGGCTGAGCAGAGGCTGGTTGCGCGGACTGCCTTTTTTCAGTCCACGAGGTCGATGTGGATAGTGGTATGTGTTTCCACCTGGATGTAAGATGATTATTGGGTGTATGCTGATTGCCAAGCAGTATGTGAGCTTCTCGGCCGTGGGATTGCTTCTGGGATTCTTCATCAAGGGGCACCACCTCAAGACCGAGCATCAGGTCACGCAGACGGGTTTGGAGGCCATGGCTAAGAAGGACGAGGTGGAACTGACTCTTAACGAACAATCAGCCCAAAGCTCTCAATAGCCTTTTTTTCTCTCCCTCTTTTTTCTTTTTCTTTTTCCTTTCTTCTCTTTTTTTTTTCTTTTCTTTCTTTTTTACTTGTATGTAGACTAGTCGGTTTGAACAGCATCCAGCTCTGCAAATAGCTTTGTCTTGATCTCCTCGTCAGCCCAGCACATCTCCACACTGTTCCTCGCCAGCCCAACCATCTCAGCCTCGGTCAGACCCCCAAGAGACATGGCCTTTTGCATGTTGCCATCGATCCAGACGTCGTGCATGTAGACGGGGTCATCGCTGTTGACGCAGTACCTGACGCCCAGGTCCAGCAGCCGCCTCAGCTTTGGGAACAGCACTTCCGTGGCCGTCCTGCGGTGGTAGGCGTGCGGGCACAGCGTCAGGCCGATTCCCTTGTCCAGCAACCCCCGGACGAGCTCGGGTTCGTCGAGGGCGTCGAGGCCGTGGTCTATGCGCTCGACGGATACGTCGAATATGGCCTGGCGGATGTGCTCGTGCGTGTCCGTTTGGCCAAAGTCGCAGTGCGTCGTGACGTGCAGGCCGTCTGATTTCGCCCGGTCAAACGCCCGCTTGAAGAGGATTGGGGGCCGTCTGTAAGCGTTGCTCGCCAGTCCCACGGCGTGAAACAGGCCCAGACCGCCATCACCACCTCTGGAATGCCTGGCCCAGGGAAGAGCAGCTTCGTAAGCCGCCTCGCCATCCTCGACGGGCTCATCGCGAAGGAAGCAAAAGATCCATCTCGACGCCACGCCAAACTTTTCCTCGCCGTCCCTCTGCGCCCGCAGGTACCCGTTCAACACGTCCTCTGCCCTGACGCCCCTCCTCGTGTGCGCCTGCACGTCGAAGAAGGGCTCCGCGTACCTGACGCCCATGTCCCTACATCTCTCCAGGTACGCCATGGCCATGTCGTAAAAGTCGTCCTCCTTTAGCAAAACCTCGCAGCCGGCAAAGTAGGCCTCGAGAAAGGTGGGCACGTCTTTGCTTCCGCCTTGCTCGGGGCGGTGGTTGTACGTCACGCGGTAGGACTCGAGGAGCTCCGAGTAGGTGTTGTAGGTGTGCGACTTGAAGCGGATGGGCGTTAGGTTGTTGCGCTCGGCGAGCTGCCATCGCAGGAGGGGGGTGAGGGTTCCTTCTATGTGGATGTGCAGCTCGACCTTGGGCAGGGCCGCGATGAAGGGGGAGATTTCCAAGCCGTTCATTCTGCTAATACTATCTTATTTCCTCATCAACTAGAACAGTAAAAAAAGTTGAAAGTTGGATGTAAAGGAAAGTTGATGGGAGAAGAGCGACACGGACAACCCTCGCCGGCCGGACAGCCGATGCCGACATGTCAATTCAGCTCCGGTTCCCGGCTCATCGGTTCTTTGCTATCAAAAAAAAACGGCATTTACCTATCGCAGGTTTATACCTATACGGAGCACTTTGGCCGAGTTTTCCCACCTGTTTTCCCACATGGCTTTTCTCTCAACGGGGCGGTCTATCACACTATATCGTAAAGGAGCAAGGCTAATAACCATCTCGTACGTTTTTTTTAAAACATATCGAGGAAGAACATACTTGTAGTGCAAAACGAGGAGAAGAGGGTCGGACTCTGCCCGACGAACCAACGATCCTTTAACTTCTCGACCCGCCGCCCTCCCTCCTCCACATTCTATCTACTCCGTATGCAGTACTCCGTAAAACTGAACCACTTTTTCCCGCTCATGCAACGGATTTCGCTGCGACTTGATTGACCAGTCAAAGATGGTTCTCAACATTCCTTGCATGTTTCTTGTCTTGTCTCAGAGCAAAAATTGGCAACGAAAGTGATAGCGTCTTGATAAGGGAAATGATCCATGACAAGCGCGGGGCCGATCTCGGGGGGGGGGGGGGCTAATAAATCAGAGATAAGCGTAAATGTCGGCGACGGGTAGGCGCTCATGCGGCGTCGGCGGGGAAGACGATTGCATACTTATTGCAGCTTCTTCCCGGGGTGGTGGTACTGATTTCACCGAGCGAGAGAGAGAGAGAGAGCCATTGCTTGGATATCATCGCGACATGGCTGCTGCTGCTGCTAATTCTCAACAGCCTGCTGCTGCTTCTGAAGCGGCAGACGTCATCATGCCTAATACTGCTGCTGCTGCTGGTCCCCCTCCAGCTACAGCTACATCTGAGCATGATGTTGTCGATGATGACTTGGCCAAGAGGGTGCTCAGAAAGATTGATCGGACAATTGTACCGCTGCTTTTCGTCACGTACATGTTCAATTTCATGGACAAGGTCATTCTGTCGAGCGCCGCCGTCTTTGGTCTCAGAGACGACAATGTAAGTCACACATGCCCCCCCCCCCCCCCCCCGTCTCTTCCTTTACATTAACACACACACACTTCCTCTGTATATATATACATCTAACATTGCATAGAACCTCCAAGGCCAAGAGTACAGCTGGGTGAGCAGCATCTTTTACTTTGGCTACCTCTTCTGGGAGTACCCGACCACCATACTCATCGCGCGGCTGCCGACGGCAAAGTACCTCGTGGCCAACACATTCTTCTGGGGCGCCGTCGTGGCCCTCACGGCGGCGTGCTCGAGCTTCGGAGGGCTCATGGCCGTGCGCTTCCTCCTGGGCGTGGCCGAAGCCACCATCACCCCGGCCTTCATGTTCCTCACGTCTACGTGGTACACGCGCGACGAGATGCCGACGCGGCTGGGAATCTGGTTCGCGGGCAACTCTGTAGGCGGTCTCGCGTCCAGCCTTCTCGCGTTTGGCGTCGGTCACATTGACAAAAGCCATGATGGAGGTGTTGGCCCCTGGAGGTGGATGTACATCATCCTCGGGTCGGCCACGTTCCTCTGGGCGATACCCATGCTGCTCTTCCTTCCCGACAGCATCTCCAAGGCCAGGTTCCTCGACGAGCCGGAGCGCAGGTACGCCGCCGAAAGGACCGTCGTGGCCGGGACGGGCAGCACCGAGAACGCGCGGTGGCGATGGGATCAGCTGAGGGAGTGCCTCGTCGACCCCAAGACGTGGCTCATTTTCTCTCTTGAGCTGTGCTCACAGTTCCCCAACGGCGGCACCCAGTCCTTTAGCAACATCGTCGTCTCGTCCTTCGGCTTCACGAGCCTCCAGTCGACCCTCATCAACATCCCCTACTCCCTCCTCACAGCCTCGATCATCGCCGGCACGGGGTGGCTAGCCGGCCGCCACCGCACGCTAAACTGCTACCTCATCATCGCCGTCGTGGTCCCCTGCGTGACCGGAGCCGCAGTAATCTACTGCCGCGACCGCGTCCCCCACGCCGCCCAGCTGGTGGCCTACTTCCTCCTCGCCCCCGGCCCGGCCGCCATGCCGCTCAACATGTCCCTCGTCCAGTCCAACTACCGCGGCGTCACCAAGAAGATGACCATGACGGCCATGCTCTTCATCGCCTACTGCGCCGGCAACATTGCCGGTCCGCAGTTCTTCCGCCACGACGAGGGGCCGCGGTACGACACCGCCTTTCGGGCCATCATGATCTGCTACGCGCTCGTCATCGTGCTCGCGCTGAGCTTGAGGTTTTACCTGAGGTGGGTCAACGCCAGGAGGACGCGCGAGGAGGGGATCGAGGGGAGCGCTGGTGCTTCTGGGGCTGTGGCTGCCGTCAAGGGGTCTGAGCCTCTGGCCGAGGGGAGGACCGTGAGCGAGGTTATCCGGGAGATGGAGCTGCGGCCCGAGGCTTACGACGATGTTACTGATTGGCAGACGAGGGGATTTAGGTATCGGCTTTAGAAGACGTGTCCTGATTCAGTCTGATTAAAGAGAAAATAAAACCATTTTCCGACCACACATTACATGCATTCAGACCAGCAACAATCTAAGTCGTGTCAACTTGCACCAAATCCCCATCGACTAACCCTATCCCTGTCTTTTATCATACGCCTCGTAACATTGTGACTCTATAACGAGTCTCCTAGCAGCCGCAAAAGCCCATATCGCAAAAGTTTCGCTTAGTCTACGCATCCGTGCCTTTGTCATCGTCATCCGTTTCAACCACCGTCGAATACATCCCGCTCGACGCCCCCGTAGAAGCAACCCGCGTAATTGTCACAAGTTCACTCCTGGATCGAGTCCGAGTACGCGTCGGCCTACAGCGAACAGCAGACGAGACGGAGACGGAGTTCAGCGTCGTGGTCGTAGCCGCCGGATAGGCATTGTTACTCGGATCCCAGCCCGTCCAGTACGTCTGCTCAGAGTTCTCCAAGCTGCTCTCCTCAACGTCACTGCCGCTCGGTACAGACGCCGCCGTGTACACGCTCGTCGAAAAGCTCGACATTGATGCTACAGCTGCCGATGAAGACTCGATCGAACGGACACTAAGTCATGGTCAGCTAGACACACACACACACGCGAGTATCAAAAGACAAAAGGTTGGCGGAGGGAAGGGGGGGAAACCTTGATTTAGCTACGGCTGAGGTGTAAAGCCAGTCAACCGTTATGGTTATGGTTGGGACGACCGAGACCAAAGTTTCCGTCCTGGCGGAATGTATTTGGCTGCGGCTCTCGAGGCCCAGGGCCACGGATGCCAGGAAGCTTAAGATGAGTGTGGTGAGAGATGACATTTGTTGCTGACGAGACTCAAGAAGGGTGTAGATCATGGTAGTCGAGATTTCTTTCTAGCACTTTGTACAATACTTGGATTGCTAAAAAGAAATATAAAAAGGGAACTTACGGTATTAAAAAGGCGACGACGGGGGGGCTCAACGGAATCAAAAAGGGGGAGAGCAGGTACAAGTTTCATACAAATCATGAGAAACAATCAGACAGTATTTCACGAATGCAAACCGATTGGGAATAAAGTTTTTATTTTATTGCAACTTCTGAATCTTCGGATGTGAACGTTTGTCAGTTGCACTCGCCTAAACCCAAGGACAAAAACCCGCCTTGTCCGTCCATGGTTTTTACAAGAAAGGCCCGTCTTTACCGGGTTACATATTATTTCTTCTTCATCAGATTTTCGACGGAATAAGCATACCGGATTACACATGTATATGTGTGAGCAGGAGAGAAGCCACGGCATCTCACCAAACATGACACATTGGCACTTTTTTCCAACGTTGATCAAATCATTCCTGGGTACCACCTGTTTAGATTCTGCCGGGAGCACATGTATCTCATGCGAGTGCTTTCACGCACGACACGGAATTACACGTGCAAGAGCAATAATTGAGTATATGAAATTTTTCTTTAAAAAAGAAAAAGAATTAAGTAATAAATTTAACGTTTGATTGGTTTTTCATTTTATAAACTCTCATCGACTTTTCTAGATAATTTTCTAGTCTTCACATGTGCGCGAGATTTTGGGTTTCTACGGACATTTAGTCCGAGATCTCCTGTCTGTAGCTCACATTATTAAAGAGCCTCTTTCTACGAGGATAACTCAGGGGTAGGAACCTTTTACCCTAAATGTTCTTTCCTCTATCTGCATCTACAAGTAATATCGTATCATAAATATTTGCGAATGCTAATCATGTTATTTCGGTTGCAGGATTAGGGCTACCGGGTAAGACGTCCGTCGCATTCGACGAGACAACAACGTGATTCATCAACAATGCGTGTTAATTAAGCGAAGGGCAGGGGCCCTCGGAGACTGATCGAATATCCGTTTTCAGCCTAAACGGGAAGTCGGACCACTTTGTGTTAAAGTTGTGTTATCTATTACAAGGGGGGGAGGACGGGTGTGCCTGGTTCGGCCCCTGCATCATGAAGCGTGACAGAATCAAAAAGTTTTGCAGAAAGAGTGCGTGCAGGTCTATCTATCTATTCCAAATCAATCAGGTTCCCGAAGCTGCATGGATCATCACTCGATGGTTGCTGCCAAGTGTTGAGTGTTACATCCAATATACGGAGTACATCACGGAGTATTACCCCGGGAGTGGCCCTTCTACTTGTAAGCAGTCGAAAGAGTAACTGCCAAAATGATCGACGAACGCCATGGATGCATAAAGGGCTTGAAAAGAAAAGAGGAAGAAAAAAATTCTGCAGGATCATTTCAAGCCGTACCGTCGACGAGTTGAAAGTCCCCCCCTGGGATATCGCATGACTGCCTGCATGATGTTAAAGAAAAGACTGCATCTGATTGGCCAGTAAACATGAAAAGACTGTCAGCCTTGCATGAGCAACCACCCACTCCACCAGCCTGATCGGACCGAAGAGTAGGGGGGACACGATACTCAACCCGGCATAGTGGGAAACACAGGTGAGAGGAGGCGGCGCTCTCCGCATTTGCAGGGGCGGCGATCGAGGGCTTGTCAACGGGGTAAACTCCGTGTCTGCTGAGGGCGAGCGCCATCATCTAAATGGTGCTGTTCGTGATACTGACATTAGCAGCGTCTTGCACGATAAATGTACTGAGTATTAAACGACGACACGACTATGCGATTCAGTTGGAGACTTTCGTCTATGCTCGGGACCTACTTGTATACCCCGTAGATCAGGATCAAAAATGCAAGGACTTCCCCAGCACCGGAAGAGTGGCGGTGGTCATTACGTACACATGCGTAAGAACGGGACAGAGACTGGTCTGAGCTGGGGAAACATGGACGGCGCGGCCCAGCCAACGATGGCGATGTCTGCCATGTGAGAAATGACGGGCACGGCAAACGCTTGGTTTGATTCGATGTCCCCTTTGGGGGCTCGACGATGGAAAGCAGAGCAAGATCCGGTAATTCGTGAGACGAAACTGTCAACCCTGTGACATCGTCCTGTTGAAGAAGGGACGCTTTGCCTATCCTCACAGGGAAACAAAGGTGCGCGCCATACATAATAAAGCGGCCGACCCATGATGGAAACGATGGAAACGCCTTCAAGTCCTGCAGTCCTGGTGCCATTGGGCTAGCGGGGTCCCTTTTTTGGGAGTCGAAATGACAAGGGTTTGCTCTTCTGTCCGATGGAAGGGACATGGAATAATTCCACCCCAGATCCGCAAGGGACGATCATTGCTAGGAGCTGCAGGACGCTGGGCAAACTAGTCCGCCTGCCAGGCCTACCTAGGGGGAAGAATCGAGAGAGGGTTGTACTTGTTGAGAGAAAAGCCGTGTCGTGGCGGCAAGGATCCAGCATGTTTCAAAAGTGCAACCCTGATTGACTCTATGATAAGACAGATATAGCAATCAGGCAGCGAGCATCAGACACAGAATGCCAGCCAATGCAGCAGAGTTTGATCTTGTCTCTTATTTCATGCGCCATCGTTGGTTTGTTTGCATGTGTTTTGACTGTGGAGAGACACGGGAAGCAGAGGAAGCCACCCTGGCAAGCTGACAGTACGGTGTACTTGTTAGTAGTCCAAATAGGTAGTAGTACTTGTACCTACTACTAATAATACTTCTCCGTAGAAGCATACTTGTAAACTGAAGCAGACACGTAGGGTATTGGAATGGGTAGCCATGCCGCAATAAAACAGTCGCACCTGGGATGGAAGAGATGCCACGAGACCCTCATTCGATTCGCGGAATGCAAATCCACGCATCAATCGCCTGGAATCTTTACTTCGCGTTTTATTTACGGGAGTTGTTTGAAGTCCCCGACCAACGTTTTTCACTCAAGGATTCTGATGATCGGCCGTGGGGATTATCGGTCGTTAGCCGTTCACCCCCAAAAAATCCTGCATCAAGTCAGCCAAGAGAATTTTCCCTCACCCCTTCTTCTTCTCTCTGGTGTCTTCATTTTGGAACCATGGCGCATAAACTGAACCAACCCGTCAAAAATGGAGGGGATAAAACCAATGAGGGAGGAGTCGCTCCTCCTACACAGTGCATGGAGAATCTTAGCAAACCTTCATTTTAACCTTGGCCAACCGTAGAAGAGGGCTATTTTGGGGAATCTTGATGACGAGCCACACTGTGATGCTGAATGCTGATGTCTCTGTCCTGCTGCCTTCTCCCTCTGTTTGGCTGTTGTTTCCCCCCCTTCCACAGTCACACTACCACGGCCAAAAAAAAAAAAAAAACCACCACCACCAATCAGCCACATGCAAAAAGCTGCGAGTCGAGCGAGTAGAAAACTCCTTGCTAATTTCTCGCTGCTGCCGGGTCTTGCCCACTTGTGGTTGGATGCTCCGTACTGGTTGTGTCTCCATTCCAGTGGAGAGCCGTCATTTTCACGCCCCCAAAGTGACCTTTCCACGCCCCAGCGGGTCCGCTAGCCTCGAATAAGAAATTACTTTCTACCTTACTCTTAATAAGTATTAGTATATTTTTAAGACTTTTAAATACTTAGTATTCTACATAATCGGATTGATCTACTCTATACTCGTAGCTATAGTGGGTTATAGCAGAACGTATTCTCTCGCGAGGTCCTGCGCAGCTACGGTCGGCAGGTTGAAATAGAATGCATTCTCTCGCGAGGATTGACGCAGCCGCGGTCGGCAGGTCGAAGCAGAATGCGTTCTCTCGCGAGGACCTGCGCAGCCGTAGTCAATAGGTCGGTCGGTTGCTTGCCAGCTTGTATCTTATTGTATTGTAATTATAAGATAAATTTCGTATCTATTTTATCTAGAAGTATTGCCTATTTAATACCAGCGGACCTACTGGGGCGTGGAAAGGTCACTTTGGGGGCGTGAAAATGACGGCTCTCATTCCAGTGGTGGGAAGGCAGCCAGTTAGAGAGCCGCGGTATTAGAGGATGCAGGCTTTGCCTCTTTTTGATTCTCTTGCCGGGTCTAGAGTGTGGGCTTCCGTCCTTGTCTGCTCTTTTGGTCGTCGTCCTGTCTGAGCTGAGCGTTTGTCTGTACTCTTTCGCTCTCCCCGAGTACTCCCTTGGTCATTTCCCTTTCCCTCTTCCTCGCCCTTCCGTTTCCAATCTCCTTCTTCTTCACCATCTCATCGCCTCATCGTCTTTGCGCGCAGTTGTCTGTGCGCCTCGTCATCGCATTCTGTGCCCATCGTGTGCGCATTTGTTGATTGCTGTTCTTACTTCTGCTCCAAACTCTACTTGAAAACGGGAAGTAGCTACGTACCTCTGTGCCTTTTTACCCTTTCGGACAAAGGCCCGAATACTGCAACGTAGCAGCCAGTGGGGGAGGCTTTTGCAGGTTTGCAGGGCTTCTCACGCAGCAGGCTTGCAGGTGCAGTAGTGGCAGCTTCCCTAGCAGGGCCACCATCCACCACCTGTTGTTAGCGAACTTGCGCAGCAGCACATGCCCAGCCCAAAGCCCAGTAAGAGTAAGCGACGAACCAAAACCCCCGACCAAAGCCCACCAACCCGCCCCATCAGGCCAGACCAACAACACTCTTTCCTTCACCTTAACCGAACCATCTCCATCCTCTCTCTTCCCTTTTCTCCCATCCACCCCCCGCAAAAAACCTCAACCCCAGATTCTAGCAAACCCAACTCCCACGAGTTTGACCGAGAATTGTGCCTTTGCCAAAATCTGGGGAAGACGGCGCTGTTTATTGTCAATCTTCGACGATACAATCACGCCGACGGTTATTTCGCATTCATTTTATTGTCTTTTTTACTCTTTTTCCCGCTCGTCCGGCTTACCGCGCTCCTTTTGTGCCTCGAAGCGTTACCCATCACACTCTCCTTAATCCGCCTTGCAAGAAAAACGACGCACGCAAAAAACGAACGACGAAGCCTACGACCTGAACGACAACGATTTTTCCCCGAGAAAAAAAAAGTATAGGCGTTCCTTGTAATAAAACCTTGCGATCAACTTCGGCGCCGAATCATCATCCGCTATAACGCCATCAGTGGCGTTGCTTCTCTACTAGTTACCCTGGCGACACCAGACGCCACAACCGCAACGATTTGGAACGAAAAATTAACCGACGGCTTGCCCATCATGTCGTCGGCTGTCAAGAGGGCGTGTGACGCCTGTCATCGTCGCAAGGTCAAGTGCGACGGCGTCAACCCTTGCCGAAACTGCTCTTCTGCTCAACTCGCCTGCACCTACAACGCCATTCCTCAGAAAAAGGGCCCCAAGGGCTCTCGCGCCAAGGTCATCAGCGAGTTGCGCGAGACGCAGCGTCAGACCTCGCTTGCTGCCAAGGTCTCGAGCCGTCTCCATGGCGCACCTTGCTCTCCGTCGTCGAGTGCCCTCTCGCCCACTCCCGGTCTCCTCACCAGCGCCCTCGTCAAGAGCTGCGTTTCCTTCTTCTTCGAGAACATGTACACCCAGCTGCCTATTCTCGAGCGATGCAGCGTTGAGCAGCAGGTTCTGTACATGGAGCACAACCGTGATGCGTACTGCCTCATGACGTCTCTGTGCGCCTTTGTCCTGTTGCAACCTGGCATGACGATGCCTTCGAGCGAGCCATACAACCTGGATCAGGCACCCGGTGCCAACATCATCGCTAGTCAGTTGCTCGTTGATGAGGCCCTCAAGGTGCGCAAGGGCTACGAGTACATCGACACCGTCAGCCTCAATGCCCTGGTCACCGACTTCTTCCTCTTCGGTTGCCACTACGGCCAGGAGCTCCACGACCGCGCTTGGTATTACCTGCGCGAGGCGTCGACCATGATCAACCTGGTGGGCATGCACAAGGAGGAGTACTACATGCAGCTGGACGCCACCGAGGCTTCGCGCCGCCGCCGCTTGTTCTGGCTCGTATACGCTACCGAGAGGTCCTACGCCATCTCGCGCCACCGACCTCTTACCCTTCAGGCTACCATCAGCTTCCCCACCCTCAAGGACGACCCCTCGGATCCTCTTGCTAACCAGCTGGGCGGTTACATGATGCTCATGAACCTCTTCCGTCCTTTCGACGATTCCTTCACCAGCACCTGGAACAAGACTCGCGCCAGCATTTCCTCCCAATACGTCAACACTCTCCAGAAGCAGCTCAACGATCTCGCCCAAACTTATCTGTGCCAGGACTCTACCTTTGCCGACCTCCACACCAACCAGAATTGGCTCAAGAGCACTGTTTGGCAATTGACCAACGGCAAGAACAACACCGGCGACGATGTCTTCCAGTACCCTGCCAACATGTCTAGGGACCTGTTGATGAGCATGGCCGCTTCGTTTCCCCATCAAGGCATAGACCTGCTCAACTCTGGCATGATTGAGAAGCTCTTGGACGTCACATATTCCCTGATCGAGTATCTGCAGACGCAGCCCGCCTCCCGTGACCCATTTGCTGTTGGGCCTCGCGATCATCTCGAGCAGATCATCAGCATCATTGCCATGTCACGCAGCGGCGAACACCGCTTCCTTGCTCTCCTCTTGACCAAGGTTTCTGACCTTATTCCTCGACTTACTACCCCGATGCTCCAGAATGCACCGGACAACCCCGACCTTGCCAACATTGACATCTTTGACGGCTTTGGTACCGCTGGTATCGCCCAGCCTCTCCCTCAAATACAGCTGCCCCTTGATGGTGACTATGAGCGCAAGTTCGCCGTCGAGGACTACAACGGTACTCCCGAATCGACCAACTCGGGTTCGCAGAGCATTTCCCAAGGAGCCGACATGGCGAGCTCGTTTGTCAGTTCCCCTACCAATACCATCATGTCTCCATCTATGGAGTACCCTCCCAACATGAGTGGCTTTGCCTGCACGCCCATGTCTGAGATGGTCATGAGTCCCATGAGCAGCCAGCCCAATCCCATAGCACAAAGTCAACATCACCTACACCACCAACACAACCCGCAACAGCTCAATAGGGGATATCACATGGGGATGCAGCAGGGCAATCCCATGGTATCCCACCACAACATGGGCGGCATGCCTCCGCCAAGGCAACCGGGGCAGCGACAGGGCAGCTTCCAGCTCACAAATCCTCCACAGATGAGGACAGTAGGTGAATTCTCCGGCCTACAAGGTCACAGAACAGAGGGCATGGTTGGCATGGGCTCAATGAATAATGAAATCGACTTTGGGGCTCTAAGGTAGTCCCTACAAGACTACAGATCCGCCGATTATATATCGGTGTGTATTAATACCGTCACTCGTTACAATTTTTTTATCTCTACATCTTTTTCTGTTTTGGGAATCGGCGAAGCGCTGTTTTCATGGGCGGGTGGTTTAAGACCCGGAAAAAGAAAACGATGTACTTGGTCGATTATACTTGTTGCTTTCTTGCTTGTCCATATCTTTAAAACATACTATATGGGAGAACGGTGTTTTGTCGTTGAGCATGGCGGGAGTTTGGGGTACCTTGTTTAGTGGACTTGTTAGAGTCCGTCTGGAAGATGGCCCATGGCATGTATATAGTGAATCAATAAGAGCTCGAAGCCTGTCTATACTACTGCCGCCTTGGTTTACTGTCTAGTGATTTGTTTACGTCTCTTGGTTTTCTCTGATGAACTACTACTACCGCTTTGGCTGGGCCTCTACAACCCTTTTCAAATCGTCGTCTCTCTTCCTCAGCACTTGTGCGTCAACAGACCCATACGCTTCCTCCGTCTGCCTCACCACCTCCTCCTTCCACTCCCCCCCGTCATCAACGGTAAGCGACCCAGCATCCTCCCAGCACGCCTGGATCGTCCCTCCCAGGTTATCCATGAATCCTCTTATCCCACCTGCTCCGCCGCCCAAATGGTAAGTCCTAAACGGCCCGGCAACGGCCCACCTCGGCCCCATGCTAGACTCGACAATAGCGTCGAGGTCCTCGGCGGACACGACGCCCTCGTTGACGAGGTGCATCGCCTCGTGCAGCAGCGCGAAAGCAAGTCTGTTCCCCACGAAGCCTGTCCGCTCCTTGCCAACGACAACGGGCCTGCATCTCCCTCCCCCTCCCAGGGCTGAGAAATACTCCCTCGCAAAGTCCGTAACGGCGGGTAACGTCTGCGGCGACGGCACAATCTCGATGAGGGGGAGGACATGAGGCGGGTTAAAAGGGTGCACGACGAGCAGCCTAGTCTTGTCCTCGTCCTCCAGCTTCTCCGCCTGCCTGCTGGCAAAGATTCCCGACGTGGAGCTCCATAGGTGAGCCGTCGACGGAGCGCAGGAGAGGACCTTGGCCCAGACGTCTTGCTTGAAGGGTAGGTTTTCGGGACCTTGCTCCTGGATGATGGTGGCGTGCGCGCAGGCTTCTTCTAGGCTTGCGCAGATCTTGAGTCTGCCGGACGATAGAAGGGTTTCTACTGACGGAGGGGGGGTGTCGGAGGAGGAGGAGGTGATGGTTTGGAGGTAGATGGGGAGGTTGGTGTGGATGTGCGAGGTTAGGTCTGGGCGGGGGTCGTGGACTTGGATGGTTGAGGGGGTGTGGATGATGTGTAGGGCGCAGAAGGAGAGGCCTATTGTGCCGAGGCCGATCAGGGCTATTGTTTGTTGTTGCTTTTCTGACATTTTTAGATTTACTCTCTGTGATTTTTAATGAGCTGGTGGTGTTTTGATGATGAGGTTGAGGTATTGGGGACGAGATGACATGTAAGGTGGAGAGTGTGGGGGAGGGGGGGATCTCGGCTGTAAGTGAGGTTGCATGTGGCCGAGTTCAAGTTTAAGATCGTCTTCATCACTAGCCAGCTGCCAACTGATGGATATGGATTGATTCATTCCGGGAATTTTCTTTACGAAAGGTGTTCTCAGGGGGGATCAGGCCCATATAATAGTCTAATCTACATGTCTGCGGCCTCTACACCACCCTCAAGCATTGCCATGCCGGGACTAACTTTGTACAATCTGTTCTCAAAGTCATTCAGATTTCCTGTCTGTAACTCGGTCTCGGGCCGCAAGTGAATGCCGTATATGATATAGTATATAACAAAAAGCTCGCCTACAATAATTGAGCAGTAGCTAAGGGTAAAGAGGAGGAGCAATCAATTAGTCTAGAAATTATTACTGATAGAGAGCATTATTAGCCGAGCCGATGTTAGAGCCCGGTGCCGTATCTAGGTAGCTCCTTCTGATTATGTAGGAATACGCTCAATTGCGAGGCTAAATAAGAAGGAGCTCCTGCCTATAGTGGTAGCAGTAGTAGTATAGGTGGGTGAAGTGAAGGAAGGTGCAGGCCCCCGGCAGACGCTCACTCTCACTGTAGCCATCGTAGCCATCGTAGCCGAAGAAAGCTGTCTCGAGCAGGACGCGTCCTCTCCTAAAAACCCTCGCAGCCAGCTCGAGCAGAATATGCCCTCTCGCAGCAGCTCTCGTAGCACGCTAGCAGCTTTGATCATTCCTTTGGCAGCGCATCGCACGCCGACAATGGACTTGCTTGGAAAGCTGCCGTTGCTTTTGTAGCCAAATATCAACAAATCTTTATTCAGTCAAAACGGCGGGTACACACATGTATACACGCTCGCACGCACGCAGCCATTCTTCAGCTCTACGCTCTTTGAGCTGTTTCTCTTCAGGGATATTAGTAAAACAGAGACAACGCAGAAGCAAAGATTGTGAAAGAAAGAAAAAAAAAAAAGGAAGTAGGTCATTATTGTATTTCAATGCATTGCATGCAACTAATCTGTAGCATGACCGCCGAGATCGGATATCTGCAAAAGGGCAACTGCACTCTCGCTAGGACATGCCGGGGAAGGAAATTGCTGCGTCGCACACGTCTCGTTCCGTCATCTTCAAGGCTTCCCTCTTAGTGATTTGATTGACCAAGAAAACTTGATACATTGAATGGGCCATCTTGCAAAGAGGCTGTGTGCTGTCATGTGCTTCAACGTCTGGGATTACTAAACCATGAGACGAAGAGACTGGACTTTCAGCGAGAGGAGTAAACCGAGCAGACTATTGCACACCATGATTCGAATCAAGCTCTGATCAGCCGAAGTAGTGAGCAATCTGGACACTTTTCCCTCCTGTCGAATCCCGTAGCCTTTGGGCGTGTGGGCACAGCATATGCACATGCATGCAAAAGACACTTTGCGTGCTCTCTCCCTTGTTCAGTCTTTGCACATGGGTAGCACATGAACAAGCACCTCAATCTCTAGACCTTGTGCTCCGTATAAGAGGATCATTATGCAGCAAGAGCTGAAAATTCCAAAAATAAAATGATTGGCGAATTAAATGCGTGGCTTTTTTCAGTACAAGTCCCCGTCAACTGAGATGCCTGTTTTCCTCTCCTCCTTTCTCTTCCCTTCTTTTTTCCCCGAACATTTCATCTAAATCATATCAAGGCAGCAAGCACAAAAAGCAATCTCTCGGCCGCCAATCTCACAGCCTTTTACAGAGCAACATCTCCAGGCTTTAAATGACATGTCTAATCCGTTTGAAATGGCAACAAGCCGACCAGTCATGGATCCCCCCATTATAAAATGATAACGAAGGAGAAAAACACGACAAACCCGAAACAGGTAAAAGTTCAATACAACATTTCGAACAAGTTTTCTTATTTGGATAAACCATCAAAATAAACAGCAAAGAACAACATTGAGCAACAACCGCATCACCTGCGCTTTCAACTCAAAAAGGTTTCTCATGCTTCTTTCTTCTCGAATTGAAGGAAACCAAAAACAAAAGGGCTGGATTCGACCGGGTCTTCAACATGCTAGAAAGCGGTTCGATTTGGGGGGGGGGGGGGGGGGGGGGTAGTTGCTTCTGCCTTGGCCAGAATGTTTTTTACAAAAGGCTAAAAAATGTGTTCGAAAGGGAAGGAGGGATGGGCATGCACAGAATGATAATGGGGGAAGGAGATATCTTGTCAAACTGACACACGCCCAACCTTGGTTGGTGTGCAAAATATGGCAATGTTTTTGCGTTGGAAACCCGAACACTTTTTTTCTTCTCCTCCAAAAGCATTTCTTTCGTTTTTGCAGCAACATTCCCACCCATCATCTTTGACAATCGATCATCCTCGAGCACCTTTCTTCACGAAAACCACCATCAAAAAGCAACTTGTATATCGACGCACTTTCGATTTATCCCTCTTTATTCTTTTTTGGTGTCAACATTCGCTAAGGCTTTTCGTGACAACAACAACAACACCCCTCCATTCAACCTCGCCAACCCTTCATCTCATCAGAGAGAGAGAAAATGTCCTCTGTATTCAGCAGCGCAAGCTACGACGAAGAAGGCAACATCCGCACGGCAAAAGCCTCGCTAAAAGCAAGAAAAGTCATCGGTAGACGCATCAACGAGCTCCTCACGAACCTGGTAGCCATGAAGGATTTCGCCCTGCAGTTGGCTCCCGAGGACGCCCGGACGACCATCGCTCCCCTCATTCCTCTTCCCCGGGCAACTTGGTTGGAGCGGACCGAGTTGGAAGAGTCGCCGGCGGAGGAGGACGACGACGACTCTGCGGTGGTGTTTGATGACGAAGGAGGTTTCAACTGGGACGACGTGCGGCAGCAGGTTGACGAGATGCGGGGGGAGGAGATTGTAGGCGAGTCGGAGGAGGTTGATCTTGATGAGGAAGGGTTTCCGCGTCTGGAACGCTATCCCAGTCATCAACGACAGCAAGATCGATCATCAAGTCCTTGCAGCGATGCTGCTGACGACGGCGAGGACGATGACGAAGGCGAGGATGATGATGATGATGATGAACTCTTGATAGAGGGTTCGTGGTTGCAGGCCTTGTACGATGAACCTGACAAGGTCGATGCCTATGATCTTTTGGCGGGATTTGCTGGATGGATGATCAGACGGCAAAGGCCGGCAGGCTTTGATGCAAACACTCCTGTTGAAGACTTCCTCTGGGAGCCCTGTGTAAAGGCCTTTCCATCCAAGCTAGGTGATTATCTAGATGCCATTAAATATGCCAAGCTACTCGGTAAGCCTCCCCTCCCCTCCCTCTCCCAGAGATACAAAACTCCCAGAAACGGAAAACGACTTGCTGACGTGGAATTAGCCTTTGGTTTCCCTAAAGATGAGAAACCCCCATCTACCCCCAAAGAGATAGAGGCCGCGCGGAAACTCCGCGCCCTCATCGAGACCCACGCAACCTCCCGGAGCCTCTCGTCCAACATTGTCCGCAACGTGGCCAAGTTCATGCTCTTCCCCGAGGAGAACCATGGCAGGCACCTCGTCTCCACTTCCAACATGAGGAAGCTGCAGCTCTACCTCCGCGCCGCCCTCCAGGTCTGGAGGCATACCGACACGCACCGCAAGGGCGTCAAGGAGCTGCGGAGGCATCTCAGCCGGGAGAAGAGGTACGCGGGCGTACGGACGCTGCGGAATTCGGGGCTCGAGAGCCCGCTTGTCAACGCCATTTGTGCCGACGAGGAGTGGCCCTCGGACATGGAGGTTGCCATGGAGTCGGCTTCGAGGAGGGTTATTCACGGGGTGCAGAGGCCGAGGGGGTGGGCTGCTGGGTTGGTTCGGCCTGAGGAGGAGAATCCGGAGGACTGGTGGAGTGCTTCTCAACCGTTGGATTGGTGGGATTGAGTCAAATTGGTGGGTGTCGTTTATCTGAAGCGTTGGTGGTGATTTGTTGTTGTTGCTTTTTATCACAGCGTTGATGTTTTTTCTTTTTCTTATTGTGTTAAGAGAAAAGCGCGGAGTCTTCGAGATTGAAATAGAAAGCGTCAATAGATTGGTTCAGTGTTTGCTCTTCGTTTGGGTGGCTGCAGATTGTGGATAGAGGACACCACGTATTACAGACGAGCTTTGTTTTTCTTTTACTTACAATTATTCACTTTGGTCCATTTCTTGAGCGAATTCTTCTATTCTTTCCGTTATTCAAACTGTAATGCAACGCTTGTACACTCTATCAAGTAAGTGATTACCCCGTGTATGTACTCGAAAACCTTTCAGTGAATCCATTACTAGTACAACTCCGTTCGTCGTTAAATCTCATCGTCCCGCCTCACGCAGACCTCGACGATTGCCTTGGCTTTCATCATGTCCTTGTCCCCGGCGCGGCACACGACGGGCGCTACAATCTCGGCGAACCGCTTCTCCCTCGCGGCGCGCCTCCTCGCCACGTCCTGGCTCGTGTCCCCCGGCGCCTGTCGTCGGAAACTTATCCTGCGAGACAGCGGCTGGGGCGTGGGCGCGGCGCTGGCGGGGCTGAGCTCAGAGGCCGTGCGGGAGAGCGTCGTGGTGAGGAAGACAAAGGCAATGTTGTGGTTTGGCGAGGTGGAGAGTATGTCGAGGATCTGCGTCTTTGTCGTCGGTGTCGGGATCGACGTCATGAGCTTTGCCCAAATGTGCGACGGGATGATGCCGTCTGTTAGCGAGCTGAGGAAGAGCATGAGGATGCAGGCCAGCGCTTCGAGCTTGTGGGCCGAGGACGTTTCGAGGGGCAGGGACTCGATGAGCTGCTTGTCGGTGTCGAGGGCCGTTACGAGCGTGGCGCTCAGCGAGTCGAGGGTGTGCTTGTCAGCCGTCCAAGATGACGAGTCCAGGGGCCACCCGAGGTCCGTCGGCAGCTTCATATCCTCCAGCATGGCCTCGTCGGCGATGCATCGCTCGGCCAACGACTCCATCGCCGCGGTAATCTTGAAGAGCTCCTTGGGCGCAGAGAAGCGCTGCCCCGCGTCATATGGGATGGAACCGTCAATGTTCCGCTCCTTGGTAAAGTTGCGGATGCCGCCATCCGGCACACGGATGAGCTCGTCTACCGATCGACCGAAGCAAGATGGGAGCCAGGTTCCCCGCACGGGGATGAAGTGATCGCGGCCACCTTCGACTCGGAGGACCAAGACATCGTCAATCTTCGCTCCGCCTTGGTTCAGCGATCGAACATGAACAGGGGAGCTAATCTCCCCGGACACGACCGCAAGCACAGTCTCTCCCGGCTCAAGCGTGACATTCTTCCCCAGCAACTCTGACTCGTCCCCATCAGCCCTTGTGAAAGTCGCAGTTAGCCACTCAACCTTGTCTGCGACTCCCTCTCCGCCAGGCGTATCCACAAATGAAAACGACGCCGCAACTCCGCCCGTGTTGGCAACCGTCAGAGCATGCGTCTTGCGCTCGAGGAACTGCATATCCCCAAAATCGACGGCACTCTCGTCATAGCCGCGCCCGCCGTCCGCGATGACCGTAACAACTGGACGGCCTTCGTTCTCAACGCGGTCGAGCTCTCGAGCTACTTCGGCGTGAATCTTTGCTCGGAGCTCTGGAACGACAGCATCGTAATCCAGAGTGAAGACGGAGATGATGGGCTTATGGTCCGAGGATGTGATGCGTTGGTGGGAGGTGTAGATGTCGAGACTGATACGATCCTTGTCGCCGGTATCCGCATCCTCCGCCTCCACGTCCTCCTCCTCATCGTACTCGTCATATTCTGCGGGACCAGGGGACTCCCCTTGTTCATCGCCGTCCATGTCTGGATCATAGCTAAATAACACGTCATCGTCGTCCGCCAGCCCTAGCCCCCGCGACATCATTTCCTCGTCCTTTTTCTTTGCTTCCTCCTCTTCCCTGCACCTTGCTTGGTACTCCTCCTTGTCCCTGCGCGTCCGATACAATATACGATCGCACCAGCTCGGTGCCCTCTGCTTTTCACTAGAATCGAAAAGGCCCACCGAGCCGATGTCGTATTTGTACGACGGTAAAAATGTGATAGGTCCCTCCCTCCAGCCTTCTTGGAAGACCTTGCGCTGTGCCATTAGCTTTCTTAGTTGGTCATGAGGAAGCAGGCTGTCCAGCGTCGCCTGCAACGATGCTGGGTTTTGACTGGGGTCCTCGGGGAAGTCATCCGGGTCTGGTAATGTCGTTTCCGAGTCGAAGCTTTGGTCTCGCGAATGTATCGATGACCGCGTAGTCGTATCATCGTCGCTTTCCGAGCTCCTCATGACAATGACGCCTTCGCCGTCGATTGGTGCCGGGGGCTTGGTGACATCATACTCTCCCTTTGCAGGAAGTGTCAATAACCTCCGTATGTCCTCCCCAGGTAGACCTTCCATCCGAAAGTTCAAGTCCCCGAACCAAAATGCAAAGTCCTCGTCCCCAATGGTATCCCCTTTCTCTTCCTCGACGCCAGACACGGCGACAGGATCAAACTGCGTCCGAGACGCAATCTGCGCCACGTCGGCACACCGCCGATCCATGTTCGCATTGGTGGTGCCGCTAGCCAGATGACAGTTGGAGAAGACGAGCCGTGTAGTCTCGCCAAGCATCAGCCTCGTCGTAACTGCCCCCTTGTTCGCGAACCAGTTTGCGAAACCTGTCCCGACACTTTGGGTGCTGACATTGCTGATTGTCAGTGCGAGCTCCGGGCTCGCGTAGACGAAGAGGAGAAGGCCAAACATTTGCTCAGCTACGATGAGCTGATAGCCCTCAGGCATGGCAGCCTCGAGGGCAGCTTGCCATTTATCCCTGGCGGTGTTGTCGACATAGACGGCGCGGGCCATGTACTCCTTGCTCAAGTTGAGATCCACCACCTCTTGCAGTCCGAGAACGTATAGCCCGATATCGTCACCGCCAACTAGACGGACCGAGTCGGGGTCATCCCCGCTGCCATCAGAAGCCACCGCATCGTTGCTGTTAAGGTCTAGTGTCGCAAAGTTCTTGTCGATACCCCGTCCTTCCACAAACCAGCTGGCAAGGTCCTTATCCGTGCCAGGACACGCCGCAACGTTCCATGTACCGATCTTGACCTTGGTCCTGCGTGGTTGTACGTATTCGCTTCGGCGAGCCAAGACGGCGCGGGCTAGGGAGAATGGTGTCGTCACCGAGGCCAGGTCAACAGGTTCGGATCCAATAGAGGGCACCGAGGGAGGCTTCGACGAAGTAGCCATGGTACGGGTGTCGGATGGGGTCGAAGAGTAGCCGACACGACGTCGCTATCTCTCAATATCGTAGATCTTCGAGCTTCGGATCTGCTAGACCATAATGCCGGGACGAGTAAGTACTAGTAGTGGTAACAAATAGTAGTAGTAGTAGAAGTGGTAGTAAATGTGGTGATGTTGGATGTAGCGATGGATAATCTAGCAATGCATGAGTATGATTCCAGAAAATGATGCAAAAGCCGGTCTATCCAAACACGAATACCATGACTGGATCATGTCCTGAAGCTTTGGTAAGAAAAGGAAGAAGGAGAAGAAGGCAAGTTTAAGTGGGTGTTACCGGCGTAAGAGGGACCCCGCGACGGAGCTCAGTTCAAGGTTGCTTTCGGCTTGCAGTGGGGCCGGGGGGGGAGCTAACCTCCCTTGAGGCCGTGGGGGCGATGACGCTGTCGCAAGATTGCAGGCCCAAAATCACAGGGCGAAACCCCGTGGTTCACTGACTGGCTGACTTGGGTAGCTCAACTTGTCAGCGTCACATGAATGGTCGACCCCTTCCAAGGCTAGAGAAAGTCAACTCGTAGCAAAAAAATGTTTGCGCATAATAAGTGCCAATATCGCTTCCCCTGGGTCATGTCCATACGATATACATGCCTGTAGACGATGTATCAGATTTGATTAACCTGACCTGGGTTCGCCCTGATGATCTCTATCGAAATCAGTACACCGTCTCTTTTCCGTAGCGAATACCCTACACCCCATTTGAGAGAAAGCTAGGAATTTGGTTGCATTGCCATTAATGCACTTCCTGTGTGAAGATGAAAAAATCCTGTTTTCGGTATCTTAGAAAACTAGGTCTGTACGGAGCATTAAGTTCAGGGACCCGGTCGGACTCGAAAGCCATGCTCCGCCGCAGAGACTCGTCATAGCGCGACCTAACCTTGCGCATTACCTGCACCTACAACACTTTCCAAACTACTACCTTAGTCTGCCGGGAGCTTAGAGCTTCAACACCACCACAACACAAAACACAACACAACACAATACTACACAATGAGCAAACAAACACCGCGCAAAGCCCGCGGCCACAACCGCAACCCCTCGAACCGCATCCCCGCAACCTCAGACTATGAATCCGACGCCGCGGCGGCCATGGCCTCGGCCTTTGACTACGCTCCCCCGCCGCCGACCCGCACAAACACAGACCTGAACCTCTCGGTCCTCCAGCGGTACCTCCCCTCCATCCACACCATCCTCAGCATCGCGGCCAACGCCGTCGTCTACGTCCTCAACACCGAGTCGGCCGGCTGGGAGAAGTCGGGCGTCGAGGGCACCATGTTTGTCTGCGCCCAGGCGCCGGCGCCCGACGACCCGGGGCAGAACCCGCGGGCCTGCGTCTTCGTGCTCAGCCGCCGGAGCCTGGAGAACGTCGTGGTGGACCTGGCCAAGGTGAGCCACGTCGAGGTCGTGGGCGAGCTCATCATCGTCAAGGTCGAGGGCGACGGCTCCCCCGGCGACGAAAAGGTGCTGGGGCTCTGGGTCCACAACGACAAGGCTGAGACGAGGGAGGTCAACGCCGCCATCGTGCAGGAGAGCTGGAAGATTGCGAGGGAATCCGGGAGCATGACTGCTTTGGGGTCCGAGGCCGGCCCGGCGTTGCAAGCTATCGGCAGCCACCTGTCGTTGAATCACCTCTTCGCGGGACAGACCAATGCAGGACATTGAGGGTGATGGAAGAAGGGAACTACATGTATTATTACGAATCACGATGGAGCCAACCTCCCCTTTCACAATCGATTGTTAATGACAAGGTACGTTGCAAAACAGTTACTGTACAGTAGGATTCAAAAGCCAACTAATGTTTCCCAAAGACCATCCACCAGAAGTAAATGTCCATGTCTATAAAAATATTGCAGCCAGCGGAAATGTCTACAAAACAGTTACTATCCAGCGCCCAACAGTATTAAGAAATAAAAAGGAAAAGAAAAAAAATACATGTTCTCGTGATTAGTGCCGCCTATACAGTTCCGCTGATGCTCAGTTCGCGAATCTCCTGCAGCGCTTGCTCTACCCGCTGATCCAGCTGCCCATCGGCGTACAAATCTCTCGTGTCGGCGTCGAGATACTGCTGCACTTGCGCCATGCGCGAGTAAGCCTCGGCGCAGAAGCGCAGTTGAATCTTGACGAGCGCCTCGAAGCTGGGGTCTAGATACGGCACGCGCAGGTCAATCAATTGCGGCAGCTCCGTGCTCAGTTGCTCGTTGAGCTGCTCGTAGGCCATGCGAGCCATCTCCATCTCCTTCTCCGTGCGCGGCAGCTTGGTGGCATCCTTGTCGGGCTTCTCCACCAGGCGCTTGACGCGCGCGCGCAGGGCGTCGTAGTCGAGCAGCTTGTGCCCGCGCTTCTTGATGGCTTCGTTGATGTCGGGGAAGTAGGCGCAGAAGCGCGAGATGGGGTCGAGAACGGTGGTGCGGTAGGGTCCGTCGAGGGCTTTGATGGTTTCGGCGTCGAGGTCCTCGACCGCTTGCTTGTAGCTGCGACTCACGCCGTCCTTGGCGCCAGCGTCACCGTAAAAGGCATCTATCGTCTCGGCAATTCTCATTTGCGAAGCGGTCATAGCTTGCACTTGTCAGTCGGATTGAAGACATGTTTTCTCCGGACGTATCCTACCTCTTAGCGAATCGAGATATCCCTTAGACTCCTTTTGTAACCTCAAGGCGGCTGCCTCCATCGTCTTAAATCTTCGCTCCTCCACCTCGTAGTCGCGGTCATTTGTCTTTTCAACATGCCCTAACCCAAGGTCAGCAAAAGCATCCCTATCGATCCGAACCGCCCAAAAACATGCCCGTCTTCATCATCACCTGCGTCGTCGCGCGGTTGACATTCTTCTTGAACCCTGCTCCTGATCAGCGCGCCCCTCCTCGGACATTGCGGGGTGTACTGCGTCGCCTTACCCGCCCAAGACATGGTTGCTGTCGGTGTGTTGTGCGCTCTGTAAATTCGGTGTTGGTAGTTGCTGTCAATCTGTGCAAGACTCTGAATCGTCGGTTGGTGTTCGGGGATTGGGCGTGGATATGGTGAGATGAGAGGTCGTAATCGCAGTGGGTTGCGTACGACATGGGTTGGTGCTGGTTGGTGCTGCAAACGACGCCTGACGGAGAGAGGCTTGTGAGGGCGCAGCCACAAGCTTTAGCCTAATCATTAAAGTTCATCGACGTCAGTGCTGAGGCGCAGGACCTGGATCGCCCTACGGAGTTACGTAGAGGCCGCAAAAATATTCTGCCGACCATCCGCGTACTCCGTACTCACGTGGGGTCTGGGAGCAATTAGCTTATCCGAGGCAGGTGCTTCTCCAAAGTTTCTTAAAATTTGGAATAGCTCAAAGCCAGTTCTACTCGCTCAAAATGGGCTTCAAGCCTCATTTCTTGGTGATCAGCCTGGGCAACCCATTGCCGAAATACTCGAGCCTCCATTCAGCCGGACACTTTGCACTCAATGGCCTTGCCCCTGTACTAGGATATCCTGCGTTCAGACAGGGAACCCTAGGGAGCCAGAAAGCCCTGATTTCGCAGGGGCAGAAATACACACTTGTCCAGTCTCCTACTCTTATGAATGTTTCTGGGACGTTCGTGGCCAAAGCGTGGGCAGAGATGGTGAAAAATCACGACCCGGCGTCACTCGGTCTGGTCATTGTGCACGATGAGATGGAAAAGAAGTTCGGGACCGTCCGTCTGACTGCTTTGGATCGTAGCCACAAGGGGCACAACGGCATCCGCAGTGTCAAGAAGCACCTCAACCAGGGCAAGTTTCTCGACTCCCCATTTGTGCGGATGGCGGTTGGCATCGGGCGGCCTGTGGAGAGGGATGCGGAGACGGTCATCAACTATGTTCTATCGCCAATCTCTCAGGAGAAAAGGCTTGTCCTGGAGGAAGATGTTCCCTTGGAGATGGCGGAACAATTGATTAAATTGGAAGCTGAATGGGCTGAAGAGTATCAGAAATGAAATGAGAGGCACCATTCAACCTAATCTTACTACCGGGAGGCACTCTGTGATGAGCTTTCGACTGCTGTGGTGATTAGTATCCGCAGCGACACTCGAATTACATGCTACGCCCTGTATATGCGGTATCTCAAGATTGTTGAGCAACATGCAGGTTTCTATTTGGAGTATAGATTACCCAGTGCGGTCCGCATCGCCTTCGAGTCCGGTGACTTGCTTAGCTCTTCAATTGCAAAAGGAGATTGCGTCGCTTCACATGATAGCTGCTGGCGGCTTGGTACTTGTATGGTCAGTAGGATGGATTTGATAAGGCTGCTGAGCCTTATGGGAGTGAAGTGAAATACGAGTGACATTCGCTGGTGGCCTCAAGTTGCTTCAGTGAGGGCTAGTGTCCGAGGGTCGGCAATGTTCAACGAGTGCGGCTCACTTTTCTATCTCAATGATAGGAACTTGCATCGGCCAAGACGCCGGGCGTGTTGAGAGATTTCGAGTGAGATAGGAAAAGAGAGCTCGCAGTGGGTCTCTCCAAACTCCGTGGCCTGCGGCTCACTACACCTGGCGATGCTCTGTTAATGCAAAGACGATCGGTTCAGAGGTTGATCGAAGACGGGAGATTCGGCGTTTCTTATACAAAACAAAGCTTGGAGCTTTGCCTTGAAACTCCACAGCCAGGAATCTGGGGAACGGGAATCTTGCATCGCAACGCCCGCAAGACGGGCGCGAGGTGCCTGACAAGGCTGTGCGGGCGCACCATCTTGAAGTTCTGCCACACAATACCTACGGGTCCTCCCTTTCATGACAGACCAGCCGTTAAAGGCCGTGACGGGCGTTTCACCAGTATGCGGGGTGTGGTTTATTCTGCATATCATCAACCGAGCATCAGTTGTCCGAGCTGATGATAGCATATGTATTTTGTTGTGTCACACTGGGTATATCTGTGCTATCTCTCAGCAAGGTGACAGTGGCTACTGATAGCGCACTGGTAGATTCCGGTCTGTTTTCGTCTCTTAGCATGCCGTCAATTTGCATGCCAGCCAAAGACGATAGGTCTCGAATGAAATTTAACTCGTCAGCCATCAAAGGCTTTGCCATTTCCCCTCATAGCCTCCCAAAAAAAAAAAGACTTGAGTTTTCTGAGCTGCTGATAACAGTTGGCGTCTCGTTGGGTCTAAGCGGATATTCCCACGGCGATGGTTAGCGGCGCTAGGAAATCAAAGTTGCATTGGACCCCAGTCAGTATGTGGCCGTTTAGCTCTATCGCCACACCCCCCTCAATCGTGGACCGAGCCACGCCAAGAGATAAGAGAAGCTGCGAGATGACCAATGAGGTGGCCTGAATCGCAGCCGAGGGATGAGCAGAGTCGTTTATCTCCAGCCTCGAGAGTGAAGCTACAGTTGTCATTGCGGAAGAGTCACTAATTCAGTTTCACCATCTGGCTCAGCTAAAGTGCACCTTTTCAACAATATCTAGGCCGTGTCCACCAATTGCAGATGGCGACTATACTCGGCGAAAGAGTTGCTCAAAAGTCACATTCATATATTCAACTGCCAGCCATAGGCCTACTTCAGCTGCCGTTACTTGCGCAGAGATAAATACAATACAACGAAAACGGACAGCATGTTTAGGCAAATGGACAAACGATACACCGCACAGAGGACATAAATCTTAACTCCCCATTGTGTTCGTGCCCGGGGTCTATTTGTCAAGGATGCGTTTGCTACGATGCTACTGAGCTATTGACTTGCCAGCAAAAGCATATTACACTTGAGAATATGGATGCATACAATGCAGCTATATGTACTGTGAAACCTACGGACCTACTGATATCTATACTCTCGAAGAAATCATACATCAGTGCAACAGGCAGGACCCTTGCAGACTGGACAGGATTCACGGGCCATCCCAGCCCGACCTCGGAATCGTATGCAATCTCGGCGCATCAATGTTGCATCCACGATCAAGTGTTACTTTGCATGAATCCAACGGTGTATCGTGGCAAAGATTAAGGTTGGGTTGAACCTTAAGCTAGCACAACACCACATGTTCCCAATACTGCGTGGGGGCTCGCTATTTCGGATATTCTCCACCGAGGACAGCTGAAGTTGAGAGTGGTGAGATGCGACTTCATGACTCCGTTGAAGCAGTGTCTAGTGTCGACACATCATCACAAACCACTCGGCAAGCTCTATAATTCCACGATGACGCGCTCTAAGAGATGGATACTTTAAATTAACCTTAATCCTCCTCGAGATCGTCGTGGTGAATGTTTCATCATCTATAAGAGCGATGATCATGACGATGTCTTCACTTTCTGCATCCGCAATTGAAAAGGAAGTGAGTGAACAAAGGGCAAACCCATTCTCCAACCAGAGATAAGGAGTCCGGGGCTGTTGGAGGGGGGGCGTGTCCTCAGTAGACAAATCCATGCTCGGGCTATATTAGCCTCTACGGAGTGCGGAGTACTGTAGCCGTCTAAATCGTTATCAGTGGGTCTTTCGAGCTGAGCCCGTATGTACGACCAGACAACGTCCAACAACACTCCAGGGATTCCTGCGAGGCCACCACCTTTGTACGGACAAAAGGCTGAAGCTGAACTCGTTTACAAGTACAGCAATGGAGTCCTGTACGTACAAACATGGTGAATGATTCCGCTTCAGCATGTTGCATCTGCAGAGGGCTGAATATGCGATGAGTGTCGTTGGTGCGTCCAAGACCTTTATCATGGATCCTTACCTTTAGCATCGGGAACGATACTCGCCTGGAGGGTTTCCAAATGTCCTCGGATCTCGATAGACATTCTATTTACCTACCTGTAGCACGATTCCGAAACACGTGGAATGCTTCAATAACAGTGTCCAGGACTATCAAAACGCATTCCGGCAGCGTGGAACCAACCCATCCAACTCGACTCGTGTCTCAATTCAATCCTACAGCCTTTGATGCACCGTGAGCAGCCGTTGATCCAAAGAGAACGGCTGCTTATCTCCCCCACACCACAACACCACCACCAGCTACGTACAGGGGGTCAAACGCTCAGGTAGGTACTCTGCAGCTTCAACTTACACCCACACCCCTACGTCGTTATCCCTCACTCTTTCTTTCCCTGTATTTCCCATTTCTTGACCCATTGATACGGATCACCGAGGGTAGAGCCCCTGCTAGCTCTGTTTTGTACAGCGGCCGGGGAGCTGCAATCATCACCCACCCATGTCTGTGTTATGTTAAGACTCTGCTATTCCTCCCGTCTCCTACTTTCTTCCAATCCATCGTCTTCCATCTCCCAAGAGAGCTTTCAAGGTCATCACGGGGCTTCATCGACCTTTCTTTCACCATGGAGACGTACAACGGCACCACCGACGCCGCTGACGCCGGCTGGTCGACCAAGACTGAGGACCTCAATGTCTTCTTTGACGTGAGTAATTGTGGTGAAAATCGGGTGAACGAAAGGCTACAAATTGCTAACTAACATGTCGTAGACTGGCCACATGACCTTTCTCCTGGTCTGCGCCGTGCTGGTCCTCCTCATGATCCCCGGCGTTGGCTTCTTCTATTCGGGTCTTGCTCGCCGCAAGTCGGCCCTCGAGCTGCTGCTCCTCTCGATGCTCAGCGTCGCCGTCGTCGGCTTCCAGTGGTTCTTCTGGGGCTACTCCCTAACCTTTAGCCGCACGGGCAACTCGTTCCTCGGCGACCTCTCCCAGTTCGGCCTCATGAAGACCATTGCCCAGCCCAACGGCTCCGACTACCTCCCAGACATCCTCTTCTGCCTCTACCAGGGCATGTTCGCCTCCATCACGCCCGCCCTGGCCATCGGAGCCGTCGCCGACCGCGGCCGCATCCTGCCCGCCCTCTTCTTCATCTTCATCTGGACCACCGTCGTCTACGACCCCATCGCCTACTGGACCTGGAACTCCAAGGGCTGGCTCTACACCCTCGGGTCCCTCGACTTTGCCGGCGGCGGCCCCGTCCACATCGCGTCCGGCGCCTGCGCCCTCGCCTACTCCCTCATGCTCGGCAAGCGCACGGGATACAGCGACGTCTCCGGCCTGCCCTACCGCCCCCACAGCGTCACCAACGTCGTCCTCGGCACCGTCTTCCTCTGGGTCGGCTGGTTCGGCTTCAACGGCGGCTCCGCCCTCGGCATCAACGTCCGCGCCATCATGGCCTGCTACAACACCCAGCTCGCCGCCTGCTGCGCCGCCATCGCCTGGACCCTCCTCGACTACCGCCTCGAGAAGAAGTGGTCTACCGTCGGCTTCTGCTCCGGCGCCATCTCCGGCCTTGTCGCCATCACGCCCGCTGCCGGCTTCGTCACCCCCTGGGGTGCTCTGATTATCGGCTTCGTCGGCGGTATCTGCTGCAACTTTGCCACCAAGCTCAAGTTCCTGCTTCGCATTGACGAGACGCTCGACGTCTTCGCCATTCACGGCGTTGGTGGTATTGTCGGCAACATTCTCACTGGCGTCTTTGCTGCGTAAGTCTTTTCTTTCCCCCTTTTTTATCCCATTCTACCACAATCAACAAAACAACAGAAGAACAAATATCAAAGACTAACACAAACCGCACCAGCTCATGGATCGCCAAACTCGACGGCGCAGAATGGGAGCCCCTCGGCTGGATCGAGCACCACTGGGTCCAAATGGGCTACCAGTTCGCCGGCACCGTCGCCGCCTTCGCCTGGTCCTTCACCCTGACCTGCCTCATCCTCTTCCTCCTCAACCTCGTCCCCGGCCTGTCCCTCCGCGCCTCCCCCGAGGAGGAGGAGCTCGGCATGGACGACGTCCAGCTCGGAGAGTTTGCCTACGACTACGTCGAGCTGACGCGCCACGTCGCCGACTCGGGCGTCAGCGGCGTCGCTAGCAGTGCCAGCAGTGGGAGGTTGGCTCCCGAAAAGGGTCCCAACGGTGCTTGAAAGTACTATTCCTTTTTTTTTTTTTTTAACTTCTTTAAAGACCGCGACGAGCAAAGATATATCAAGTAATTATATAGTTGTGTGTGTGATGTAGCTATAACTCGATGAGGAATCTTGCAGATGAACGGGTTTGATATACCATGGTTGAAAGGTTCTGGCCCAACCAAGTCTCTTTCATGACTAAATGTGAAAAGCCATCAAGGCACAGCAGCCACCATTAGGGCATAACTTCCTCCGTATGTACCTTCTTAAACTTTGCCGCTTTTTAATTTTATTTTGAATTTACGTATGTACCAGCCAATTCTCGCTTATATGCCACCATACACGTGCGTGGCACGGAGTCTTCACGCACGCACAACCGGTATCCAAATAACCATCCAAATAACCATTAACCATCCAAATAACCATTAACTATCCAAATAACCATTAACTATCCAAATAACCATTAACTATCCAAATAACCCAAAAACCCTAAATAACCCTAACGCCTAGAAGGTCCACAAACCTTTTGAGCCCTTCTTTCTTCTTGCTCTTCTTCGATAATTTCTTTCCTTATTCATCCCACGCATCCCCGTACCCGCTCGACCAAGAGCCGCCAGAAGGGAACGCCCTTTTGGTTCTTCTCATCAAATTTCTTCCCTTTTCGTCCCCAAGCCAACAGCCAATATCGATTCGCCTGTCATGGCTCACACGCTGCCGACTCCATCACCAACCGCCTCCTCAGGTGCGCGCTCACGACGTACCCAAGCGTCGTCAAGCTCCAGCGACGATGAGCCGAGGCCATTCAGTATCAGCTCTGTCAAACATCGAGTCGGAGCTCCGAACCTTCGGTGTCTGCCTTTAGAAACAGATTGGTACTTTAATCCTCTTCATATGTACCTCAAAGACGAAGGAGCTGCCCGGTCACTGAGGGATGAAATCGAGAAGAAGAGCAAGCAGTACCTAACCGAGCAAAAGCTGCTTAGCACTGAGGAAGTTGAGGAGGACCTCGATTACTCAGTTAAACTTGTCCGCCGTTATTACGACGGGCGCCCTGGGAGCGAACAAGCTACTTTATTGATCGAGGCCCCGTGGTCCGAGGGGGTAAACGAACTTTGGATAAATGCCGTTCGGACCCTCAAGTCTCGGATCAATGCCTTGCTTGACCAAAGGGGACTGGGCAATGCCATCGATATCACTGTTGAGATGTGCGCGCCGGAGCTGATACGCACTAAGTACACATCGCCTGTCATAGGCCAGCCGGCCATGGAGGCAGCTTGGCCCCGAGTGCTTGATCAAGTCCGGACGAAGGCTGCCATGTTCCAATCAATCGATCAACATATTACCTCAATCAGCCTAGTCCGTCTAGGATACTCCGAGGACGATGCCAAGAACCCCATCACCCTCTTGATCTCGCTCTCAGAGGAGAGCGACGAGTTGACTTGGCCAATCCTGATTACCCGGCTAGAAGAGCTTCTCGCTCAAGTTGGATGGGGCTACGTCAAGGTACATTTTGAGTTTGGCGAGGTGGAACATCACGCCTTCGTCCTCGAACCTCCAAAAGGTCCTGTCCGTGCTCAGATGCTGCTCAAAGACTATCCGGAGCGGGTACATATGGGAGGAGACATCAGCGCGGCGAAGTACGTCCAGCCCGATGGAGAGACAACGAATTCATACCCCCTCGTAGGAACTCTGGGTTGCTACATACAGCTCAGGACGAAGAGTGACCCAAGCTGGACGACATACGGTTTAACCAACCATCACGTCGTCAGACCCGCAGTTCCTGGCTTCAGGTACATACGAGACCCAAACACAAAGGACGTCAAGCAAGCTCACCCGCTTCCGGGCACAAACTTGGTCCAGGCAGACAAACACGGCCTATCTTCCACACGCGCCAACAGATGGGCGTGCATGCCTATGGAGAGTCCCAGCAGAGCCAAGCACAATCATACTGTGCAGAAAATTTCCGATGTCCTTAATCAAGGCGGTGTTACTGGATCAAACCTTCTCCGCACAGGACTAGACTTCTTCAACGCCGACAAGCATATTCTTGGCAAGATATATGCATCATCCGGGTTCGCTCAGCGGACTCCGGGAGCCACCGACCCAAGCTTCAACACTTGGAGCAATGCCCAGCGCCGTCGGCTTGATTGGGCCATCATAGATATCGAGCAATCGAGGCAAGGAAAAAACTTGCTCCCTTCTACGCAAGCCTGGGACGATGCGAGAATCGATCCGGTAGACCAGCCCAGGATCGCTGGAATGACTGGGTGCTTGAAGCCTCGGGGGTCGACATCACTAAAGACGATGAGCTCAGGCACTCCACTCTTTCAGGCTGGTGCATTATCAGGTGTCTCGTCTGGGGCATTCAACGCATTCAAGGCGGACATTCGCATGTCCCACGACAGATACATGAACGTTGGACGTTCGACCGAGTATGTCTGCATCGGGCGAGTTGGGGGACAAATGCAGAAGAAGATCGCTTTTAGTCAACCCGGAGACTCTGGATCAGTAGTTTATGATGGCGAAGGGCGGGTGGTAGGCTTGATTGTTAGTGGCAGGTTGCCTCACCAAGCCCAAAGTACGCATACCATCATCACCCCGATTGAAGACATATTCCAATCGATCATTGCCTACGGTAGGGGAACCATGACGGAAGTTCGAATTGCCTGAGGAGAGGCGCATGTGGGGGACGAGGAGCGCGTGTGGAGGATGATAATGGTCTGATGGGAAAAAAGGGACATGGATTGATACTGAACTTCGTGCTATTCGCAATAAACCTTTTACATGGGAAATCACTTTTACGTCAAGTGTCCCTATCGATGATGACTTCTTTCAGCCCTTTTCGTCCCTTTGTTTCCCCTACCCGTACGGATCGTTGCCGGTAGTAGCCTTCGTCAACTATAGCCCCGTCAAGTAGTCTGATTAGCTACACGGCGCTGTGTGTGTGTGTCGCGATTCGAACAGCCAACCGACCTTCTAGGACCTCGAGTGTCTAGTTTCCTATTAAATTTACTAGGAAGTTTGGACACTACGAGCCGGAACCTCGGCTGGCCGCGGTTGCTTCAGATAGCCAAGGCTAGGATCCCTGATTCCGACTACCGTGACCGACTTCTACGGGGTACCTTCTTCTACCGTTGACGATCCTGACAGACAGCTACGTCGACCGTCAACGACGACCTTTTTCCAACAACAAGCTGGAGCTGCATGCAGCTGCTTTCACATTCCTTTCTGACCAAGAGTGTCAAGTAGACCGAACCGGCCAGACAGCACCTTGGCTGTCCGGGCTTGATCACCTACGTGACCTACGGGAACCTCGGGTTATCCGACTTCCTACTGTTTTTTACTAAAAAGTTCGGATAACAGAAGGGCTAATTAGTTCCGGTTCTGCCAAGATGAGGCCTAGACAGGACGAACAGGACTTCCTGACCCCGACTACCGTAGGGAACAGCCTTCGTCAGGATCTGATTTTTTTTATAGGCTGTGGGTTTGATCGAGTGCTGCCGAGGACGGCAAGCCATTAAGGGTGGGAGGTGTGTAGTGGTTCGAGGGACCTACTGGTCGACCTTTCGACTTTTGAAAAGCATCGACTTTTTTTTGACCTTTTTGAACCCCTTGTTTGTTGTTGCTTTGGAAAGACCCCAACCAACCAAACTCTGATTTGAACCTCCCGGGAAAAAGACAGTTACCTTTTGCCCTGCTAGGGTCTTCTTCTTCCGTCAGTCAGTCAGTCTGTCTGTCTGTCTTATACCGTGCACGTCACCAGTTTAGAAGTCATCAATCGTGTCGGTAGGTAAAAAAGGAAAATCGTCATCTATCATTCATGCTCCCCGTGTCCACCATTATCAAATGTTTGGTCAGACACCCCACGAGAAAAAGAAATGTCGCAGACTGAGTAAGGTATATATATGTATACTATGCCATGCCTCTACCGAAAAAGAGAAAACCATAGAAAAGAGAGATAGAGAAAACTCCGTATACCGCCTTTGAGGGTGAAACTTACTCCCGTCCTAATGCCATTTCGCTCCCTGAGCTAAATCATTCAGCATGCGACCTTTGATACGACCATTCAGCGCCTCGACTAGGATAGATCCACGTCGTCCAGTAGTAATACTAGTTTGGTGGGTTCGGCGGTTGTAGATGATGCTGCATCTCGCCCTCGTCTGGCTGAACACTCGCGTGCTGATGCATCGGCGCCACGCTGGCCGAGGCACCAGACACGTTGGCCATACTCGCCTGCGCATGTCCATGAGCACTCAGCAGCGGCGCGCCGTGAGCAGGCTGGTTGCTCATGAAGCTCGAGTAGTTCAGGTGCCCGCCAGGAACAAAGTCGGCTTCGGAGAGCACAACCTGTTCTATGCCTTGCTGAAGGAGCTGATGCGCGCTCGCAGGAAAGTTCGGCGGTAGGCGGAACGGCACTGCTGGCGGGAGGGGAGGAGGAGCCATTGTTTGATTTCCGCCATTGACATGTAATGGTAATGCCGCGGTAGGTTGACCTTGAGGATCCAGCATCATGTCGCTAGCATCTTCGAAATCGTTCTCTTCATCAGCCATATCATCATCAGGTCCATCAACATCTACGGGAGCGCTCGAATGACCATAGGGTCGACCAGGCGACATGACCGCCGTACCACTCCACGTAGGGTTCCCCCATTGTCGTAGAGAAGGGGCCAAAGTTGAGCGGCGCAGCTCCTCAAAACTGTCGTCGGTATTCAAAAATTGGCGGAATTGGGCTACCATGCCACCGGAGAAGACACAAAATACATCTCGTTGATGCTGAGTGAATTCTGACAAGTGTTAGCTAAGGAAACCGATAGTCTAAACGTAGCATCATACCTGGAGGTGCTTGTCGGCAAAAAGGCTGAAACTCGTCTCTCTGGAAAGCTGCCACGCCGGTCAAGCTGAGATGAGTCAGGCGCGGGCATGAATTAAGTAATCTCAGGATGCTCTAAAGATGTGTCAGTCCTCCTGGCGCTTCTATATCGGGGTATGATGATTATACCTTGAGTGTTAGGTTCACGCAGTAGCTCAGATGCACTCGTTCCAGACTAGAGCTAATCAGCTCCTTGTTGATACCGCTAGCATCTCTCCTCCATCGCGGTTGCCACGCGTGATCTGCCAAGGTGATGATTGACTCGTCGGTGATGTTGCTGCACTTGACCAAACCTATTCTCTTCAGCTTAGGCAAAACGGCCAGCCGCTTGACAGAATCGTCCGTCAGATTGACGAGACATCCCAGGTCGATATACCGAATCCGATTACAGTTTGCGATCAGCTTCTTGACACCTTCGTCTGTGATCAGGGAGCAGTGACCGAGGTGTACATAATGTAAGTTCTTGCCGAGGCGAGAAATGGCATGGGCAGCGACATCGGTGATGAGTCGGCACTTGGCAAGCACCAGGTTTCTCAGGCGCGGGGCGGCCTCGATGATCTTCTTGACTGCGAGGTCGGTGATGTGCGTGCAGGATGTCATGTCGAGGATGCGCAGGTGATCGAACGTCTTTGGGGGAAGGTCCAGGAATGCTTTATCGTCGATCAGATCGCAGTTGGCCAGCCGTAGCTCTCTAAGGCATTTGCCTTGGGCGAGAAGCGAAGTAATTGGTGCATTGCCAATCTGGGCACACTGGTGAAGGTCAATTTCAAGAATGTTGGGGCAGTTGCTGGCAAAAGCCATAATGGCATCATCTCGAAGCTGGGCACATTCGTTGAGTTTGAGCTATACACTGTCAGTAGGGAACAAGGGCTGAAAAAGAAGAAGATGGTCAACATACTCGCTTAATGAACTTGCAGTTCTCGGCAAGAGTAATCATGCTCTCGTTGGAAATGTTGTTACACCCAGAGATGTTGAGGCCCTGCAGTCGTTTGCAGTTTGTAGCGACAATATTAATGGACTGCTCGGTGATGTGCTTGTCGTTTGATATATCTAGAGCGAGGAGATTGTGGCTGTTCTCGACGAGGGCAATGAGGCCAGAGTCGGTGAGTCCTCTGCAGTTGGTCAGAGTAAGACGCTCCAAGCGTGGACAGACGGCGAGCGGCCGTACGCTCCCATCGTTGACCTGATCGGCAATGTTGGCCAGATTCAACCGTCGAATGAAGTCCCTGTAGCTGAAGAAGGGTTGATCAAAGCCCAGAGTCTGACATATGCTGCCGTGGTTCTTCCAATTCGTGCAGGCTGGACGATGCCAGAGCAGGTCGACGGCGTTCCTAGCCCAGCGGTGGGAGACGAGCATGCAGTGAAGCAGGTCGGCCGGACTGCTGAGTCTGGAGAAGATGCTGATGAGGATCTCGTTGGGCAGACGGTTGACGGGTGGCCAGCACGCATCGTCGGACTCCATGTCATGGTGGTTGGGGATGCCGAGGGATGACGCAGAGTCATTGTTATTAAGAAAAAAGTCAGACTCCTCGTTGTCGGCGGGGGCTGGGGAGTTGGACGAGGACGAGGATCTCGAATCGTCTTGATCCTCTGAAGCCGATACAGCCCGCATGTCCGCCATGTCGGGAGCCACCACGGGAACGGCGGCGGCGGCGGCAGACGACGAGGCAGGGCCGGTGACAAAGGCTGAAGGCTCCGAGCGCATAGCCTAAAGGTCTACCGAAGGGAGGACCGGTCGAAGTACGGAGCACTGTCGCTGAGTATATAATCGAAGGAGAAGGTGTGCTGGGCCGGCTTCGGAACGTGCGTACGTCGAAGGATCTACTTTTTCTATCCCTGCCGTTCGCCGTATGCAGGGCGGCGGCGGCTACTCTGTACGAGGCGTCCTCAATCTAAATGGTATCGTATCGGATGGGATCCTTGTCGTTTTGTCGGGTCGCGGGTTTGAAGGACAAGCGTGGGTTGTGATGGACAAAAGTCAAAAAGGTTCGTCGCTAAGAACTGTGGAAAAAAACAAAGGCTTGAGGGAGAGGTGAAGGCCCCGAAGATGTTACGAAGTCATGGGTTGGTTGGTCGGTTGGTTGGTTGGTTGGCGTTTGACAGAGGCATGGAGGTGCTGCAGTACGTAGTGGGAAAGTAATAAGTGGATCAGTCAGTTGTGACTGTGAGCCTTCTTCGCAAGGTTAAGGGAGTTGGTGGTGGGGGGTGGGCTTTCCTTCCTCAGGTCTTAGGATAGAGGTCATAGCGGGACGGGCTCAAAGTTATTAGCGAAGGAGGTGCCGCTTGGGGGGTTCCTCAACTGACACCGAAACGGCCTGAGATTTGTTCTAAGATTGGCTATAGAGGGGGGGAGGGGGATCCGCCTGAACTGGCAGGGCGTCGTAAAGACAGACCTGGAATTTTACAACAGTGACTTCTGCTGTCATGCGCGAAGCTCTTCTGAGCTTACCCGTAGGACTCCAATTTTCCAGCGATCAGAGACTAGAATTACCCAACCGTTCCTTGGAGCTTAAAGGACAAAAATAGAAAAAAAAATAACAGATTGCCAATAAGGACTTCACAGTAATACGGCGTACGAGATTCCATACGTGGTCAGAAGTCTCTTGCAACCCTTTGACTGCATCATTTCTTTATCAGCATCCGGCTTTTGTTTTTCTGCAGCAAATTAGCGTTTCACTCCAATGTTGATTGCAAATCACTGTTCCATATGGCCCAAATAGTCGTAGTCGTGAGTCAACACAGAGAGCGCGCGCCTAATTTAGACACTACACTACATGCTTGAGGCACTTGGACCCGCATGTGACGTTGGTGAAGGTCTCTTTCATTCACTTGTCCCTCGACTCGTGTTGCCAAGGCACATCACGAGACCAAATCAACATCTCCCATGAGAGAGTAGTCCGATTCACATAAAGATTAGCTCTATGCGGTATTGACGATCTGATTAGTATTTACTATTGGTGATCTTGACCGGGCACTCACTTGATGAAGTCATTAAATCGGCATCCAGAAAGCCACATGGACCCCTAGTTAAGATGTGGAAAAATATCACCCGACCCCTAACTGCAAATATCCCCAGAGATGATCTCGAAAAAGACTACTCCAATATCAAGCATAAACCTGATAGGTGGTTGATCTCGCATCTTGTCCATCATAGTTCTAGGGTAGGGAGGGAGCGCAGTAAGGCTTGATGATTACATGACGTTGTGGGCCCCCCCACGATCTGGACTTTTGAAACTCTCCGAAGTTCGTCCCATTCTAGCCCTTTGAAACCTGCTCGGACGATATTAGGTAGCATCTAGGAGAGCTCGGATCAATTGCCTGCTTCCGCCCGAACATGCTGCGACCCTCGAACCTCCGGTCAGTCCTCAGGACGCAATGCCGCCGCACCCAATGCCTCGGCCGGCCATGCATGACCCCGCGAACCTTCATGTCCAAGGCCACCAACACTCGCGCGAGACAAGACTTTGACATCAACAAGCTGCACGCCAAGCGGCGCGACTACGAGCAGAACCGCACCGCCTTCCTGGTCGCTGGGGCGGTCGCCGGCAGCGTCTCCTTCATATACACGGCCCTGAAGCTGCGCGACGCCATCCGGGCGCAAAACGCCAAGGATGAGAGGGATAAGGCCAAGCAGGGCAGCAACAGCCTCCAGTGCGACTCCCCGATACCGAGCGAGACGTTCAAGACGGAAGCCGGGGAGAAGAGGAAGATTGTCGTGCTGGATGATCAAGGGCGCGAGGTCGTCCCCACCGGCAACAGCGTCGTCGAGGCGTTCCCGCGCACCATTGACATCAGGCTGCCCTCTCAGAAGAAAGAGAACGGGCCCATCGCGGCGTCCATCAACGCCAACGAGGGGACAGAGTTTACGCTCGTCGGTCTCGGTACGCGAACAGTCACATTCCTCGGCATTCAGGTCTACGTCGTGGGCTTCTACGTCGCCACTCAAGACATAGCCAAGCTCCAGCACTACCTGGTCAAAAAGGTCAACCCGCTGGCCACGACGCTCATCCCGTCTGAGAAGGGCACCCTGCGCAAGTCTCTCCTCGATGCCGCCGAGGGCGAGGAGACCTGGGATGCCATCCTCCGCGACGCCGGCTGCCGCAGCGCCTTCCGCATCACCCCGGTCAAGGACACCGACTTCCACCACCTCCGCGACGGCTTCGTGCGCGCCATCACCGGCCGTGCTCAGCGCGACGGCAAGCAGTTTGGCGACGAGGCCTTTGGCGCGGCGCTCAAGGACTTCAAGGCCCTGTTCAACCGCGGCTCGGTCCCCAGGAAGAGGGAGTTGCTGCTTTGCCGTGACGAGACGGGCAAGCTGACCGTCATGTACGACGAGCAGGGCCTGGGGGACAAGAAGGCGGTGCGGGATGAGGTGATGGGTACAGTTGCCGACGAAAGGGTGTCGAGGTTGCTGTGGCTCAACTACTTGGCTGGCAGCAAGGTTGCCTCGGAGGGCGCCAGGCAAAACATCATTGACGGCGTCATGGAGTTTGTCGAGAGGCCTGTTGGCACAGTTGCTACGCAGGTACTGTGATGTTTTACCTAGTAGCAGTAGTGCCCTAATAGTCTAAAAAGAAGACATGTACAATATCTGTAAGGTACTCCGTAGAGGGGCGGCTCTACGTAACGTTGATCACTTCTCATCGGTCGCATAGACGGTCTGGATATAGCTCATTGCATGCCTAATGCGATCTTGAAGGAAACATCTCATTTCATTCCATTTGCTCAGTACGTAGCATGATCTGGTATCTCAAGTGCTCTATTTTCCCTCTTCTCCATCTCTCTTCGAGACGCGGGGTATGTACGTGTGTGCATCTTCCAATCCTTAAACGCCAGCCTGTTTCAGCAGCTGCTCCAGCTTGCCAGACGATGACAGCGCCTGAACGTCCGAGTTGCCGCCAATGTGCTTCTGGCCGATGAAGACGTTGGGAACGGTGCGCTGGCCGGTGAGTTCCTCGAGGGCGTTTTGCATGGCGCTGCCGTCGGCTGTAAAAACACGTTTTGTCAGCACACTCCGTACTTGATATTCACATCCAGAGGGCTAGGGGGGGAACACGTACATTCGCGGTCGAGCTCAATCAGGGCAAAAGGGACGTCCATGCCCTTGAGCTTCCGCTTGGTGGAAGCGCAGTAGGGGCAGTACGTCTTGGAGAAGACGACTGGAAAGATCAAAATGTCAGCAGCCAACGTTCCCCTCTAAACTTCCATGGTGATTGCAAGACCTACCAACTGCATTGTTGTCGATAATTGACTTGACTTGGTTGACGATTTCCATGGTGGGCTTGCTAGAGCTAAACATGTTCTTGAAGCAACTCATTTTTTGAAAGTCGTTGGTTGGTAGGGAAGGGGAAAGTCTTTAAAGAATGGGGGTGGAGGGGTTTGGTTGGGTTCGGTTCGGCTGGTTGCAGTGCGGGATCCGTTCGAATCTATGATGCCAAAGAGGGGCGGAGTTTGCCTATACGATTACGAAGATGGTGTGTTGGGAAAAAAAGTGAAAAAAAAAGGTCTTGTACGTATTGAAAGGGATTTGATGTACAATCACGAAGTGTGTAAAGAAGGATTGCGTCCTTACATATATTACTGCTAAGGCAAGGGGTTGGTTCTTCTCAATTACGTACTTACGTATTACGTAGGGGCAAGGGACGGGCACCTTCCTCCCGGCCGGGCAGCGGATTTTCGCAGAAACATGGCGCAGCGTCTGGGGAGGAAATCCGGCATTCCTTTTTTTTTTGTTTGATTCCATCATCATCGTCATCGTGGCGTTTGGACGGAACTAAGCCTAGGCTGGTTCTGGTGTAAGTGTGGCGGTGCAGGCAATTGCCGATATTCCAAATCTCTGGAACAGTAAGCCGATTTGTAATCTTTAAATGATTCCATCGGGTGCAGCTCAGTTTTACCGGCTCTGAATAATCAACTTTTAATTTCCGCGACAGACTTTTGCATCTAATGTTTTTGTACAAAGCTCGGTTGAGGGGGCCAACTCGATATCGGGCAAAAATCGTAGGCTGCTATTTTGTTACCTAGCCTCGCAGGGTTCGGTGACAATTAGGTACACCACGTTTTTGCTCAGAGTTTAACCATACTCTAGCCGATGATGGCGCGAGGACAGCCACATTGTGTATTCCTCTCTGACCGAGGAATGATTTGAGCAGAATGAAAAGTGATATTTCATGGAATTTTTGTCATTATTTGTCTGCCTGCATCCATTAACCGCCCGGTTTGGGATCGCTGGGATATTAGGGAGGGGAGGCGAGAATAATATCAAGAATGCAAGGAAGCCTGGAGATAGGCACCTAGGCTGACAGGATAAGAGCGAATCAGAAGGGGCGATTTCAAACTCCTATTGCCCTTCTAGACCAAACTCCATATCGTGGTTACACTCGTCGAGAATGATGCTGCGTTTGGGCATGTTGGAGGTCCCAAGATGGCTTCATTGGAAATGAGGAAGAAACCCGGTGCCTAGCTTTGGAAGGATATAAAAGACCGTTTGGCAAGCTCGAGTTGAAGAGAAGCGTGGGATAAGACTGTGCTTGACAAGCTCAACGAACCCAAGATCAACCATTTATTCAACCCAAAGCTGGATTCTATCGGCAATGGCATCAAACAAAACCTGCATTCGGACATTCGCACGATGGCGGCCACTTGCCGACCATGAAGCCATACTCGGCGAACTCGTCTACAAGTCTACAGCCGGCCCCGATTGTCAATCGTCAATAACTATCAGCGACCACGCCGTGGGATCAAGCAAGAAATGGACCTCCTCTCCAGCATTCACGGCCAGCCTGGGACCCGGGGACGACAACGCAAAGATGTACAACGTCGTCGTGGGCCCTTCCATCCCCAAGGTCATGCAAGGCCGGTCGTGCAGCTTCTTTGCGTACGGACACTCTGGGAGCGGCAAGACGCACACCGTGATCGGGTACGATGACGAGCCCGGCATGTGCCTACGGGCGGCCCAGGAGCTGTTCCGCCTGCTCCGTGACTTGAACGAGGAAAAAGGGGGGCAAGAGCTGGGAGTTGGCTTCAGCCTGTTCGAGCTGCGCAAGAGTTCGGCCTTTGACCTTCTCAACGGACGCACCGAGTGCTTCGTTCGGGAGGGACCCGATGGGAAGACGCACATACGCGGCAAGACTGAAGTCCTTCCCGGCGGCAAAGTGCGAGTCCAGCCTATCGTCAAGCGGCCTTGCTGGGATTATGAGTCGCTTCGTCGGGAGCTCACGCAGGCTCTCGAGCATCGCGCCGTGGGCTCATCGAGCGTCCACGACCAGAGCTCCAGAACCCACGCGGTGCTGGAGCTGGAAATCGTCAACCGGGAGCTGGTGGACGCTCGACAGGCCGTCATTGAGCGTCAGTCGGAGCTTGTCCCCGTCGGCAAGCGGGCAACAGACGTCAACATCGAGGAGCAGACGCAAGGATACGTCAAAACGAAAGACGGCGGATGGGCTCCCAACCCGGATTACAAGATTGACCAGGTGCGCATTGACGCAGCAGAGGCTGAAAAGGCAGAGTTTGAAGCTCGGGTCACGGCTGCGGAACGGAACGTGCAGAGTGTTCTCGACTCCAGCAGCGCCGCGTGCCTCGGCGGCAAAATCGTCTTTGTAGACCTCGCCGGCGCAGAGTACCACGACGTCCAGGGCGCCCAGCTTGCCCCGCGGAGACAGACGCCGCAGGAGCGTCAGGAGGGTCGGCAGATCAACACGGATCTCCTGGCCCTCAAGGAGGTGATGCGGGCCTGGTCGAGCAGCCAGCCGCGGATCCCGTTCAGGTCTTCGGCGCTGACCATGGTGCTGCGGGAGCATTCTGTCAGTGCCGGGGGCGGGGATGCGAGCATGGTTGTCACGCTCTCGACGGCCAAGGAGCAGTATGCCGCAACGCTCAACTCGCTCAAGTACGCGAGCCTGGTTGGGGCTTCACGCGGTTGACAGTGGGAGTGAGAAGGCTAATGGAAATGGGTAGGTAGTGTAGACAGGGGTGTATAGCTGTGAATCAATCAGTGAAACAGGCATTCGTCTCATGCCATCTTCTTGGAGATCTTCTCAAACCTATGCACGGAGTGTCCTGAGATTGGAACATAGCCATCCTCAAGCCCTGCATCTTCCAGTACTCTGGCAATATCCGGATAGCCAAGCTGTAAAGCTAATGCTGGAGTCGGGGCAAATACCCTAGGTAGATTGGTCAAAGCCCCAGCTCTCAGGAGAAACTTGACCATCTCCAGATGGCCTCCGCGTATAGCTGCAAGCAAGGCATCATGGCCATCTACCATAGTAATGTCGAGCTCAACTATTCCTTCTTCGTACCCTTGAACTAACCTCTCAATCGTTTCCAAATGGCCAAATCCTGCGGCTATTGTAAAACTGTCGCCGATATGTCTAAACACATCGGGCCCATCATCTGAAACAAAGCTGGCACCTGCCCTTAACAACACATCTACTGCATCAGCTGAACCATTGTCTATAGCTGGACACAGAATTGTTTGGGTATAGTAATCTAGCGTCTCCGCATCTGCCGACCGTAATATTCGCTCAGCTAGAGTAACATGGTGGCTATTGACGGCTGCTTGAAGAAATAAAGGTTGCGAGACGTCTTCTCTTTCTCGGAGAGAAAACATCATGTCCATTAATGGATAGTGTTGGGTATCGCATGCCCATTGCAAAGCTTCCGCGCAGGGGATATTTGATTGCTGATGATCCCATGGCATTATGGCGACATCTTGTCTTTCAGCAATCATAGATCTCCACAGCTCCCATGTGTGAGATACTTGTTCATCGAAATAAGTGGTGTGGTATATCCAAAACGTGCGAGCGTAAACGAGGAAAGGGTATTCCAGCTGGAGCTGTACAACTGGTTCATGTTCATTGTTGCTGAACAAATCAAAGCTATAGTATTTTTGTTGTTTCGTCTTCAGGAATCGTTCAATCAGAAGAGAGCGCTTCGTGGGCTTCCCCGTTGGAGAAATAACGGATTGAGCCAAATTCGCAGGTGACACTGTTGCACGGGCAGGGGCTTGGACCTGTCTCAGCAACGATTGTTTGAAATCGTTCCAATTCAAGTAGGTTATACAGACATCGCCAACGTAGTTTTCAGCATCCTTGATTTCAATAGGACGACCGTCTACGGGCGACGGCAAATTCCCTTCCAGAAGGAAATGGCGGATGGTGTGGTGGGCAAATTGAACAGTCTCAAGTCCATGATCGATTTCGAGGTAATTTCCACATCTTGCGATGACACGATCCATGTCATTGACTCGCTTTCCCCTATCCGAATGCTTACTTCCAATCTCGACTGAGAGGGCATCACCAAGTTGGTCTTTAGTCAGAGGTACCTTGGCAACGGCAACCCATGTCAGAGCCTTGCGAATAAGTCCATGACGCTCATTGGATAAAATACATGTGAGTATGCGACGGAATAGTTCATTTAAATCTTTGGGAAGATCGCCAAGGGCTTTGCGGATATCTTCGTTCCGTTCATGCAGGCAGATTTCTTCCAGTTGGAATACTACCCAAAGAAACCTAGCCAGGGTAAGATTTCAAGAAATACAATATCACTCATCCCATAACTTACATGCCTTGCGCCCCATCGACAAGCGCCGTCTTAATCTCGCTGATGACATCCATGTCTCCCGAATCCAGTTGGTTCTCCTGGCAGAGTAAGTCGACGTTTTGGGTGATATACGTGCTTATATCTGGCTGTGCTATCTCGCACTCCATTGGAACATATTCAAAGCCAGTGAAAATTGCCCTCACATCTTGAGTCACGCTGTGACGTCCCGATAAATAGAGTCGGAACGACTCATGTTCTGCGAAGGATGCGAGGGTAGAAAGAAGTGGGCCTCTTTGCTTTTGTTCACACTCATCAAGGCCATCAATCAGTATGAAGACTCTTCGAAATTGGCCAAGTCGTTACCGAAGAAGCTTGGTGAGCATATTCATGGTTGAGTCTTCTCCAGTGTTCAGATCTTGCAAGAGGCCCTCAAGCTCTTCCGTCAGACTTTCCAAGTCTAACGTCTGCCGAATGATTGATCTGAGTATTGTTTCTGCCTTTAGGGAATTGCCATCGTCAAAGCGAGGAAAGAAGTAAACGACACGAAAATCGGCTGACTTATGTGTGAGTAATAGGTGGTCAATGACCTTCGACCTGCTTCCTAGTTAGCTGAGGTTCCAGTCCCAAGAATGGGGTGGACATGCATGATGATTGTCTTGCCAGATCCAACTGACTACAGATCAGCACCTTTTCGCACACGTTAGGTGGGGAATCTTCAGCTCACTTTTGCCTGCGCACCAAAACACCGAGAAGCCATCATCTCCAATCCACCGTATGAACTTGGGGACTGTCAGTGTCCATTGTGCAGTTTTCTGACATCGTTTGTCTCGACATTGTCGTAAAGGGGAGAAGTAGTCATGCTTGGAGAGTTGGTCAAGCAGTGCTTGTCTCCGCTCATCTAAGTGAGCCATTAGCATGGTTTCATTGGTTATATTGGCAAAACAAACTCTTTAGGCGCTGCTCATCCTGCAGTTGTAGTTGCTGCTCATTCTTCGATTGGCTTCGGACCTTGTTCATCTTCTTGAGAAGACTATGTTGCCTTTTCGTAGTTTTGATGAGGTATGCTTCATTGCGCGAGGTGGCTTGCGATCTAGCCAGCTCGATCTCTGTTGTTACTCTTTTACTATGCCTACAAGCATCTTCTAACTCAGGCTTGAGCTCTTGTTCGATAGAAACCCACAACGCTCTAGTAAGCTGGACCGACCCTGCTGCTCGGCTAGGCCTGAAGTGATTATGTATCGCCAGGATAGTTACGCACAGGAGCGTTGCATGATTTGTACCACACGTGTGCACCAGCGGATTATGGACGCATGGTAATCACAGAGTGCAGCCTTGAGCCTAAAGGAGCTTGCATATAATGCTTGGTACTCGGCAAATATGGGACAAGAATCCTTTAACGCTAGAAAGAGCCCATCTAAAGCGCCCCTGTACGAGCAAAGGTTGGAAAAGACCTAGCAAAGGTTAATACCTGGTCTACGACGATAATGTCAGCGGCTTGCCTGGACTGTCAGCTTCACGCTGCCCCAAACAAGCGCTGCGATGGAAGGATTTGATGAAACAAAGGTGTCGACTATGGCGCTGAAACTCCTCACTGACTCCATGATTGGATACAGTTTGGTCGCGATAGGATTCCTGTTATTCTGTGCTTGCAATTGAGCATCCAGCTCTGCTGTAAACACCACGACTGAGTCGACATCTGGATCAGATTTAAGGCTTTCAAGGCGCTGAGCCTGATCTTGCGTCAACGCCCCACGAAAATTTGCAAGGGCCTGTTCCAGGGTTTCAGTAATAGCCGTCTCCGAGGATGAATGAACGACGCTGCAGCGTTGAAGCTCCATGACAATCGATAAAGTAGCCGTGTTAATGAAATTGAGGAGGAGATGAGGTTATGGCAGTCCACTCGGTACCCAAATACACCGGCCTTATTTGACCGTACATTTGGGTGCGTATTAGGTCCGAATATTTGTCCATGGCTAGGGCAGTCAGCTGGAACACATAACAAATTCAGACCGTATTCGAGGGCATATGATCGTAAAGCGCATCAGTAGTCGCAGGGCGGTGCTGGCTGTGCCACAGTCGGACGTTGAACAACTAATGGGCCTGTAGGTCCTAGAGCATGAAGCCCGATCCCCAAGGCGCTTGTTTAGGTTTCAGGAGATATGGTAATAGGATCATTATAAGTGCGCAGTCTTTTATTTGCGATTGAAAAAGGGAATGATAGTAAGAAGAAAACACTGCTTGCAGATAATGTAACGTCATCGTCTAGACACACGAGGCGGGGCATGAGGCAAAGGGAATTGAGAAGAAGGCGCATCCCAACCCGAAAAAAAGTTGCAGCCACTTTCCGTCAACAGCATGCATTGTCAGCGGCCCGTCCCTAGGGTGAGATAACATTTTACCCTTGAGCAAAAACCACTGGAACAACAACATACCTAATCCACAGCATTCTATCGCCTTCGTCCCCGCGGCGTGGTGCATTTCTATTTGTTAGCGCAGGCCACCTCACCAAAGCGAAATTCAACCAAGTCTCACAGTGGATATGGTATGGACCCTGTCTTATTTCATGTGCGCCTCTTTCAACACACCATGATGCCTTCAGGTAACCGAGCAAAGACACGACCCGGAAATGTGTCTAGTAGTCTATCAAGTAACAAAGTAAATTGGTTTTACTCAGCTGTAAAGTTAGGTAGAGGGTGGTCGGAATACTTACCTTATGCTGTACGGAGTGCATGACTACAAAGTACGGTGGTATAATTCTCAGCGGGTCGTTATATTCGTCAACCACCAGCTGTGTTCCAGCATCTCCTATCTCTTTCACTCAATTTTCTCCCTGAATTCTCCATACCCATCATTACTAATAGACATTCAAGATACACAGTGCCATAAACAGTGCTGAATACTCCCAAAGTTTTGAACGATGCGGCCCAAAGTCAATGCTGACGCCAGCATACATATATATAGACACCAGCAACTGGGTATTACCCCGGAAGAAAGGCTCGCGCGAGCTTAAATCCGTTTTTCCCATACTATTAAGAGGCCCGAAATTACCGAAATAATTCGGGATCCTTCACCGCGTTGATGTTGGGAGTTGGTATAAAGTCTTGATAGGACTGAATGCCAAGCAGGGAGGCGTAGAGCACAAAGGCATATATGAACCCAACAGTCCCCCCAAGTAGTCAGCAAACATCACCCCAAGATCACTCACATTATCAACTATCCCCTCTTAGACAACATGTCTATCGAAAAAGTCAGTTTCCTCAGCCGGGGCATCAAGCTCGTCGGCGACCTTCACGTCCCTCCGGCTTCGGCTCCAGACCGGAACGGCGCCGCGATTGTTGTGGGCCACCCCATGGCCGGTGTCAAAGAACAAGTAGCGGGCCTATACTCCAGCCGTCTCGCCGAAGAGGGGTTCTTTGCCCTAGCGTTTGATGCCGCCTATCAAGGCGAGAGTGAAGGGGAGCCACGCCTGCTTGAGGATCCGGCTCAGAGAGTCGAGGATGTCAAAGCAGCCGTCACTTACCTCTCCACATGTGGAAGACGAGGCATTGACTCGAACAAGATCGGGGCCCTAGGTCTCTGCGCCTCTGGTGGGTACGTCCCTTGCGCTGCCAAGACAGATATCAGGATCAAAGCCGTTGCGACTGTCAGTGGTGCCTGCACCGGTCGTCTGCAGCGGGAGGGTTTGCAAGGAACCGACGCCGTAATTACAGAGGAAATATTTGCTGGATTGCTCAAACAAGCTGCCGAGGACCGAATTGAAGAGGCCAAGACTGGCAAGGCCATCACCGAACAACTGATGCCACTGGACCCCAACAACATCCCCGACTTCCTTCCAGTCCTACAGAAAGAGGCTGTTGTGTACTATCGTACGGCACCATGGTGTCACGAGAGAGCACCGAATCGCTGGGTTCGACGCAGTGTGGAGCTCCTCGCGGACTATGACTCGTATGCTTTCATCGAGATGCTTCTACCCCCCAGACCGCTGCTCATGATCGCTGGAGAAAAGGCAGATACACGATATTTTAGTGATGAGTTGGTAAGGAGGGTGAAAGGCGCAGAACTGTTCCTGGTAAATGGAAAAACACATATCGATCTGTACACTCAAGTCGATGAGGCAGTGGAGAAGTTAGTAGAGTTCTTTGGGAATAATCTGTAAGATTATGACGAAATGTCGACTAATAGATGGGAACGTGATCGATCCAAACATCAATTGAGAAATTGGAAAAAGGTATTTGATGGTGAACATCTTGTATAAAAGGCTGTGATATTCCGCTCATTGACGTGCATCCTGAATTTGCATCAACCCGCTTTCGAGGTTCAGGGTAATGTTCTAAAGTGAAGTCTTGGTGGTGCTACCTAACAGTGACATCAGCTGACCTCAGCCAAGATTTGCCCATCCATCTCCTGACGGGTAAAAAAATCAAAAATAATTGGGACAAGGGCCTGGAGACGACAGGTAGCATCCACGCCCCTCGTTCGACTTCTAGCATGGTCTAGGCTCTCAACCATTCTTTTTAGCTAATACCGACCCCATCATGGTTGTATTTGCTTAAGCGAAACATTTCCATTGTTCAAGAAGAGAGACAGACGAGCCGCGACTTGCGCCCAACACTGACCCACCAATCTTCCAACCAATCCAGCACACCATCCTCCATCACGACCTTCGTTGCGCGCATCCCAGCCCATCGCTTTACGGCCCCCTCCCTCCCCGCAGAGAGCCAGAGAACTTCCCAACTTGACCGACCGTCCATCCCATCCCATCACCAGACGACGCACTTCGCCAGTGTACCGCAGCTAGATGCAACGCTAGCGCCTGTCAACCATACGATTCGTTGTCGACAAGTCCTACCCCCCGCCCGCTCCCACTCCTCCAAGCCAACCTCTTCTTGCCCCCACCTTGACAACACATTCGTGCACCTTCGGCAGTCAGTCAGCTCTCCTCGGCTGCTCATTATAGCCCAGCCAACCCGCCCTCGCAAATCAGAGCCCAACTATTGAGCAGGGTGTTCCCTGGAGATAGGTCGTCACCCGTCTACCTGCTTCTGTCCGCAGTCTATTCTACACGGTCAAACACTAGCGTCGACACTCCTTGGACGAGGACGAGGAAACCTTGGACAAAGATCAGCAAGCTACAATCGACAAGCGCATCCTCCGGTTCCCCGCGTGTTTCTCCCGAGAGAAGCAAGTGCAAACAAGCGATAAAGAGAGAGAGAGAGACGACACTCGAGAGTGCAGAGGTGACCTCGACGAGGTACACCCTCTCAACACCCGACCGGCAAGGTGGATTCCAGAAGCCACGCCGCCGTGGCAGCTCCCGGTGCCCTACAAAACATCACGACCTACCTCAACGGGATCCTGAACGACTTCACCAACGTTGTCCAAGGCTCCAGCCAGTATATAGCAGAGACTCTCGGCGTTCCCCTGACCTTCATTTACAGCGGTCTCGCTGCTATCGCTACGTTGCCCCTCACCATGTCTAGATACGGCTGGTCTGCCCGTCCCCAGCTTTCACCATGGAATAGTTCCATGTCTAGCAGCACACCTGCCGTCACCGACGAAGACTTTTCCTACATCACGTCCCAAGACCTCGAAGAACCTTTCAACGTCGAGGCGAGCCACCATCGCTCTCACTCTACTGCCCTGCCCGACCCTGACGACGATGTTCTCTTGATCAAGAACCGGGGCATCACATACCCCGCACACTTCCCCGCCTACGCCATTGGAGATGGAAAGCTGCAGGTCAAAGACGTGATCGACAGGGTGGGACTCATGATGGATCTGTCAAAACGAGGGACGCGGCGTGTCAAGCTTGTTTACAAGGGAAGGAATCTCAAAGACCCTGAGGCACCTATCCGAGAGTACGGCGTCAAGAACAACAGCGAGCTGCTGGCGGTTCTTGGAGAGGGCGTTATCGAGGGTGGTCCTCCATCCGACGAGGAGATGGTCATAGTAAATGAGCCACCGGTGGAAACCAAGTCACAACGCCGAAGGAAGGCCAAGAAGAACAGAGAGAGGCTGGGCGAGGATACATCTGCCAGCCCCCGTGGCAGCAGTTCAACCTTTGAGGCGCATTCACCCCCTCCCTTATCCGCAGACAATCCTGCGATGAAGAAGTTAGATGAGTTGGAAAGCGAGTTCAAGGAGAAGTGGAAGCCCATGTGCGATGAGTTTATTGTCTTACCGCCCTCTGACGAGTCAAAGAGAGAAGATGAGCACCGCAAGATCTCCGAGTCGGTGCTGCAACAGATCCTGCTCAAGACGGACGAGGTCCAAGCAGACGGCGTCGATGAGATTCGTACCCGTCGGAAAGCTCTTGTGCAGGATGTGCAGGATGTCCTGAAGCAGCTCGATATTGCAAAGGCTGGTTAATTTTTTACTTATAATTGTGATTTATGTTGCATTCATTGTTGCAAATTGTACCATAGATGGCCGCGGCTTATTACGAATATTCATGACACATATTTTTGGGGGGATAAAAGATATAGACTGCATACAGATATTCACATTTGTCCAACCCAACGCCAACCCAACGTCAACCCAATTGCTGATCACTACTACTACTACATCACTGACAATGTTTTCTTATCAGTCGTTGCGTCATTAGCGTGAGCCTTAATGTGATTGCCCGTTGGACGTTTGCACTTGACGGCCAGAATAAGCCGCCCCTCAAGTTGGGTTTGACCGGAAAAACCCCGGCACCCTCTCTCGCCTTCCCCGTCTAGGTTTTGCAGCCCTAAGCAGCACGGCAGCGTTTGTGGCCTCGCAAGGGCCCTATGCCGCTTGCGGCTAGTGCCCATTCGGCCAAAGGGCACAACCACCCTCTGTGCGGAACTTGGATTTTTCGCTATTCCAGTAGTTATCGCGACCACTCTCACCAGAACGCCAACCAAGGGCAGCGACTAACCCACAGCAACATCACAGCAACAGATAATCGCCGACACGGTCAGGGTGTTTGCGTGTCTACGTAGCTGTGTATTCCCCTTCAATCCGCCTTTTCGTTTAGATTTCTTTCGAAACCCCCGGGCACACGATGTCGTCTTTCGAGCCGGTTGTGAGTACACACACCCACGACACCCTTTGATGATGCTGGTGATGCGGGCTGGGGTTCAGGCGGCGAGGCTCGATGGGAGCCTTTTTGCGACGATTTGGGGCTGGCAATTGGAAAGAGCTGGGCTTTGGGTGAAGAGCACGATGCGTCCGATTGCAGTCCTTCCAAATGCAATCAGCCTTGCCGTTCTCCTTCACCATGCATCGGGCATCAACATCACGGGCGGGAGCATTTCAAGCAAAGATTACTGACAGAACGTGTGCTACAGGTCATCATTGATGGCAAGGGCCATCTCCTTGGCCGCCTTGCGTCCATTGTGGCCAAGCAGCTCCTCAACGGTCAGAAGATCGTTGTTGTCCGCTGCGAGGCTCTCAACATCTCTGGCGAGTTCTTCCGCGCTAAGCGTACGTTGCCCTGACTTGCTTGTACAACCCGACGATGAGATACTGACAGAGACCAATAGTCAAGTACGCCGCCCACCTGCGCAAGATCACCCGTTACAACCCCACTCGCGGTGGTGAGTTCCGATTGCCCGCACTGCTACATTTTACAGGATGGTCATTCTAATTCCTTTCCCCAGGTCCCTTCCACTTCCGCGCTCCCTCGCGCATCTTCTACAAGGCCGTCCGTGGCATGATCCCCCACAAGACCGCCCGTGGTGCCGCCGCCATGGAGCGCCTCAAGGTCTTCGAGGGTGTTCCCCCTCCCTACGACAAGAAGAAGAAGATGGTCGTTCCCCAGGCCCTGCGTGTCCTCCGTCTCCAGCCCGGCCGCAAGTACTGCACCGTCGGTCGTCTCAGCCACGAGAACGGCTGGAAGTACAAGGATGTTGTTGAGCGGTACGTATTAGTCACTGATGTTGTGCTGAGGATTCTTACTAATTATGTCGCAGTCTCGAGGACCGGAGAAAGACAAAGGCCCTTGCCTACTACGAGCGCAAGAAGGTCGCTGCCCGCCAACTGTCCGACGCCAAGAAGAACGCCGCCGACTCCAACGCCGCGAAGGCCCTGGCTACTTTCGGCCACTAAACAAAATAAAGAAAAAAAATCATGTCTTGCCGTATCATCCTCTCGACGAACATCGGCTTCCTCGGGCTACGGGGGGACATGTGCATGTCTGCGATTGTCAACGCGGACCTCTTGCCCCTCTCTCCGACACAAATTTCTCATGCGTTTCATTAGATCGGCGCGGTGGTTAAACCAAACAAATGGGAATTTTTCTTGTTCTTGATTTTCTTGCTGCGATTGGGGGGTGGAAGGGCTATGGTTTTTTTATTGGCAGGCGACGGAACGGCGACGGCAGTTATCCCGTTTGGGGGAGAAGGCACCAACTCCCTTGGACAAGGTTTTCATTCTTCTTCGTCAAGGCAACATACACACTTGGATGGGATGGAATAGCAATGTTCCAGCATTAAGAGGGAATGTTCACAGAAAAAGAAGAAAGTTCTTCCGGAGCCCGGTCCCACGCAAAAAAAAATAAAAAAGCACAGAAGCCCCCTCGTCAAAGACGAGAAATCAAGATTAACGATGATGCATGAGAAATCAAACCAAATGGAAAAGTGCCCACCGTTTCTGAACCTGGTGAAGCACGCGGGAGTCTTTTTCTCTTTTAACTATATTTGGCTGTCATGACCAATGGACAGAGGCGTATAAAAGGAATGTATATTTTCGATATTGACTGAAGTGTGATTCCGTCTTTAATTGCTTGATGTGATGTGTTGATGGTAAATGCATGATATGCTAAGTTATTAGGTTCCACCGCTCGAAGTGTGGATGCACATCACCCAATTGTAGAATACAAGGAGCCTCGCGTAGCAATGGGCAGTAGATTGATATTTCAATACAATTATTGTTTATTTAATTACTGCTACTTACCTTTGGGCGCATTTCAGTAACGTTTCTACGCAGGGTAATGTGAGTTGAGTGTGCGGACGTAGTGCCCCTCAATCATGTGGCGATAAGATAAGCTACCCGTCTTACAAGGTGTCCTTAGAAGCTTGTCGCAAAGTCGCATGTTGTAGTTCTGATTTCCGCAATATTCAAAACCAAGATACCCCCCCAATCTCAACCATTAATCGCTCTTTTCGTTCGACAAAGCTCAAATCAAAGTTCATCTTGAACCCCAACCGAAAAAAAAAGAAAGAAATCACAGCAGTTAAAGACAAAAAGACAAAAAAAGCCAACATGTCGGACCTAACGCACTTCGACATGCTCCCCCTCAGAATCGACGGGACTACGCACGCCGTGCTCCCCTCTACAGGCAAACCCTCGCGCACCCTCGCAGCCGAGCTAGAAGCCCTCAACACCCTCCACCGCTCCATGCTCGACACCCCCGAGGGCGTGACCCCCCACGGCGTCCCCCTCCCGCCCGTCCCCGTCAAGCCGGCCCGCACGGCAAACATCAACAAGCTCCGGGAGCAGGCCAACGCCGAGTTCCGCAAGTCGCACCACGCCGAGGCGGAGAAGCTCTACACCCTGGCCGTTAGGATGGCGCTCGAGAGGCCCCTCTGGGAGCCCAGCGGCCTCGTCAGGGAGGAGGTGGCCGCGCTGATGGCCAACCGCGCGCAGGTCTACGTCAGCACGGGCAAGTGGCCCGAGGGAGCCGTCGACGCCGAGCTGAGCGTCGAGATGAAGAGGCAGGGGAACCCCAAGGCGTGGTGGAGGAGGGCCAAGTGCCTCACGGAGATGGGGAGGGTCGACGAGGCTGCGGAATGGATCGGCAGGGCTATCGACGTCGAGGGCCCCGAGGCAGATCTCGTGTCTTTGGCAAAGGAGATTGAGGAGAGGAAGGATAAGCTTGCTGCTTCTTAGACGTTACACGGCTTGCGTTTTTTGTTGTTATTGGGCATAGGTATTCAGGCGTTTTATGTGGGCGTGGGCGTGTATGTTTTCAGGATCAAAGACAAAGACTATTTTTCAAATCACACGCTGATTCACAGGCACCCCTTTTCAAAACACTTTTTGGAAACCATGGGCTCAAATTGACAGTACGAAAGAAGTGTGTAAGCATTAAACGCCGTGAACAAACATGATGGTATATATATCATCTCCCACGCCCTCTCTTCGTCCATGTTTCCTCCTCCCACGCTAACAGCCTCATCTCATCTTCGTAATCAAGGAAAAAATAACCTCCACGTGCGGTATCCAGTATCCCAATCGTCGTGCTGGTGAAGAGTCCAGAAAAGTCTTTAGAAAAGGGTCGATTTTGACCAGGTGCTCCGGAGCGACTTGCGTGTATACGTGTGTACATAGTCGTGAAGCGTAGTTTGTAAAGGGGCCCCGCAAGTTTGGGCCCATGTGGGACATGCTCCAAAGTCTCGTATTGAGCATCACGCCCAGGCTCGAACGAGTGATGAAGCCGGCCTCGAGTGTATGCGCCAGCGGGGTGAGCTTTTAGTATATCCCGGCCATCGCTCCTTGCACTCTGTGTAAGAGCGAGCCGCCTCTATTCCCACACTTAAACCATCTTCTCGTCCTCAAAGTGGGAGGTAATGGGCTTGGAGCGTCGAGGGCGCATGACGGCATCCTGGCTGCTCATGCGATGACCGAGAGCACGGTCGAGCTTGGCGCCGAGGGCGAGCTTCTTCAGGTTATCGGTCTTCTCTTCGCTCAAGACAACACGCTGAGAGGCCAGGGCCTTGTTCTCCAAGCGATCAAAGTTGTTGGCGATGTCGTTGGCCTCCATCATGGCCGAGTCGGTAGTGTGAGTCGAGGGCGCGACGACGCTGAAGGTGCTGTAGCGCATCGAGTTGCGGGCCTTTGTTTGGTGGTTGTCAGCCATGGTTGTTGATTGTGATGTGTAGCAAGGTAATCTTGGTGGCTGATGGTGGGAGCAAGATCGGAGGGCACAGGAAGGAAGGTTGGGTTAGGTTAAGTAGAAGAACGGGTCGCAAGGTGGGTTTTATTATAAAACCAGCAGAAAAGGCGATAATATGTGTGTGTTATATGTCCTTGCGTTTCCTTGCTGTTTATGCGACTGTGCGGTCCGTACGTAATTTGGGTGGACTTTTAAACTGACAAGGAGCGAAGCGAACTTTCAATGCGTGCGACGAAACCCCAGGGTTGAAGGCCTTAGCTGGGCGCAAGGAGGCAGAGGGGGGACAGACAAGGCTTATTGGGAAAAGTAAAAAAAGAAAGTTATAGGCAACGTATGCGGAAGAAATGAATAACTTACCGAGGGGGCCATCATGGGGCGAGAAGAATCGACGGATGGAGACATGGCTTTGGATCACTGCTATTCTCTTTTTGTGTTTGGTTTGTCTCGGCTCTGAATACAATGATTGCGACTATCGGATGGGGAACAGGTTTTGAAGGATTTGGAGGAGAGTTGAACGAGTTGACCGGACAAAGACGGGCGGAGAGGAGTAAGGGAGAAGGAGAGAGAGGCGCGTTAAGGCGCACAGCGACGGCGAGCACTGTGATGGAGCTAGATCAGCAAGGGTCCAGGACTTTCCAGGTGATGATTAGTGGAGAATGAGCAGTGAAGCTAGTGAGTTAGCAGTTGGTTGATGCGCTGGGTCCAGCTAGAATTCATGGTTCTTAGACCCAAGCAAAGCGCGATCGCACGATGTGACGGAGGAGTTGATTGTCCGCTGTTTTATCTGTCGCGAAGTGGAAGAGAAAGAAGGCGAAAACAATGGGTGTATGACGTTGGAGCAGAGAGTTTGTTTGTTGACGTCGGGGAAAAACAAAGGAGGGGAGGGGAGAAATGAGCTCACACAGTACCCAACAGGACAGGTAACGCGCTGTAACGGCGGCTGACAGCCATTAAAAAACCCGTTTCACTGCGCCCTGTACGGAGTAATAGAAATGGAACCCACCAACAAGCCCTGTAAACACTACTGTCAAAAAAGGGCTAGGAAAACGGTATATTAATACATGACCTATAAAGGGTCTTAAAAGTACTAGTCTAATCTTCCTTAAGTACTAAAGTACTTCCGATACTAGAAATTAACCTAGTTTTAAAAATAGAACTAAATACCTAACTATATAACTTAAATAATTTAAATATATACTATAGATATTATTATTAACCTATTAGTCTAATATACCCCCCTAGCTTTTAAGGTTATCTAAAGTTATAAGTTATATATAAATAGTAAAATAAATATAAATTTTTAATATTTTTAAGCTAGTTAAGGGAGGTTTATATAGGGTAGCTCTATAAGGCTAATTTATTCTCTAAAATTAAAAAACTTTTACTTAATTAAAGCTTTAGTAAGGCTATTAATAAGTATTTCTATAATTACTATTTATTCTACTTTAATATTATTAATATTAATTTCTTAATAAAGTTAATAATTATAGATATTAATATAGTAAAGCTTCGTAATTAGCTTAATTATATCTTCCTATAATAGCTTTAGTATTTAATAATTATTATATTTAATAATTAAGTCTTTACTAAACTAAAGGTTAATATTTATATATATCTTATAGAAAGTAATAAATTCTTATATAGCTTATAAGATAGTAAGTAGTTTTACTTTTATTAATAAAATTATAATAGTATTTTATTTATTTACTTAATAAGTAATAATATTATTAAATACTTTTAGAAAGTATTCCTATAAGCTTCTTTAATTATAGTTATTTCTATAAAATATATTAAATAAGCCCTCGAAGTCTAAGGCCTTATTATTATAAAAGATTAATAGTCTTTTTATACTATAGAAGTATATTATTATACCTTATATATATTTAATATAAATAGGGCTTAAGTTAATTAGGAATTAATTAAGCTTTAATATAATATAAGCTATATTAAGTTATATAATAATAATTATATAAATTAGCTTTTTAATTATTATAGAAAAATAACCTTTTTTATCTTTTAATATAGTATTTTTATAAGAAATAATTAATATACTTAATAATAAGCTTATTAATAGCTTTATAAAGTTAATATAATAATATTTATAAGCTAGCTTTTTAATATATAAGTCTTAGTATAATTATATCTTCTTTTATTTAAAATTATAAATAATCTTAATACTTAGGAATTACTTAAGGTTTCTTAAGTCTTTAATTTTATAATAGCTTTTAAAGTCTTTATTAAACTATTTATATTTAGCTTAATAATCAGGATAATATAAGGTAATAAAGTTATTAATATAAAAGAAAATAATAATCTTTTTATTTATTATAATATAATAGTCTTTATTAACTAGCTTAAAGCCTAGCTTCTTAAGGAATTTAATAAATTCTGTATATTAAAATTTAAGTAAATTATATAATTTATATAATATAAGGATTAATTACTATAATATACCTTTATCTTATAAACTTAATAAGGGTTTATAATATACTACCTTATTGAATTATATATTAAAAAAAGCATTAATAAAATTATATTACCTTACTTTAAATTTAGACTTTATAGTAATAGCTATAAGTAATTAAAATAAGTATAAAGTAAGTATTATAGCTAATATATTTAAATTATTAATTAGTTATTAATTATTATATATATAAAATTATATTTTATAATAGTTAAAAAAGCTATCTTTATTAAACTTATAGGTAAATACTTACTTTAAGTTTAATAGTTAAATCTTTAAGTTAGCTTTAACTTTAACTATTAGCTTATAGTAACTTTATTATTTAACTTTATCTAGCTTAATACTAGCTACCTTATAGAAAAAGTATTTATATAGGTAATAAATTATCTCTTGCTATAAGTAAGGAAGATTAAGAAAGTAATCTTAATAAAGCTTATAATAAGCCCCTTTACTTATTAAATTAACTATAATTAGATTAATAATAAAGTCTTCCCTTATTATAGAAATTCTATTTATTATATAATTACTTAATACTAATTCTAGTAGGGTTAAGCAATCTAGTTAATTAATTACTTTAATTAATTAATACTATTTATTATTATTTAATTATATTACTTTAAGTATAATTAAAGTAGTACTTATTATTATAAAGTCTTATATTAATTATAAAGCTAAGACTTTATTAATAATTAATAAGTCTTATTACTAATTAAGAAAGATAATTTCCTTAAGCTTTTTAATATTATATATAAATAGTAGCTCGAGCTTTTTATAATAAAAAAAGTTTTATTAAAAGTTATATAACTTATTAATATAATAGTTTTTTACTTAAAGGTTAAGATCTATATAAAGTATTAAGTTAATAAGATATATCTTATTAAATACTTAATATATACTTATTAAAGCTCTTTTTTACTTTATATCTTAGTATAGTCTTTAATTAAAGTAAATACTTTATATTTAAATACTTAAAAGTTCGAAAGCTTTAGGGTTAAGTTATTACCTAGGTAATCTTAAATATAATTATTATTATAAAAATATTTACTTTAATATTATATAAGTAATTCATTTCTATTTCTTTTAAGATAATTAAAGTTTAATTAAGTAAATATATTATTATATTAATTATAAGAAGCTATATCTCGTAAGGGAATTAATTTTAAATAAGTAAAGCTTATATTTTAATATTATATACTCCTTTAGATTACTTAATATAATTATTCTACTATAAGTAATCTAGTAATATTACTTATATAATCTTCCTAGCTAAAGCTTATTTTAATTTAAATTATTTAATTAAAAGTAAAGTCTTATTATTAGTAATTAAATTAATTACTATTATACTATATTTAATCTTAAAGGTATATATAAAGGTTACTTAGTAATTATAGACTTTAAGCTTTTTAAATAAGTTAAAAGTAAACTATATACTTATATTATAGTATATAAAGAAAGCTATATACTATTTACTATTAAAGGCTTTACTTTTATTAAATAAGTTAAAAATAATAATAAATATTAAAGTTAATAAGTAAGTATAGTTATTAAGTAGCTTTAGAAAGATCCTTATTATTTTTATTATTATATATACTATATACTATATTATTATTAATCCCTTAAGGGTATAGCCTAGCTTATTTTTTATTATTTTTCTTATAGCTATTAATCTTAAGTAATTAAAGTAAATATACTAAAGCTTAGCTTCTAAAGTAATTTTTATTATAAATACCTTTAAGTTAATAGTTATTATATTAACTTCTTTATATTTCTTATAGATAATCTTCTTATATATAATCTAGGCTAGAAGGGCTTAGTAAGTAATATAGTATAGCTTAGAGTTAGTACTTTCTTTAATAACCTTTTTAAATTTATTATTTTAATAATAACTATTAGCTTTGAGTTTACTATAGTTAACTATATTAGTATATATTAATAAGAGTAAATATATATTATTAAGCTTAATAATCTATTACTTTAAGTTTAAGAACTTAACTATACTCAGGCCTTCTATATAAATAGTCTTACTACTACCTTAAAAGGTTATTATATTATTATAATTAATTTCCTTAAATTAGGATAGGTTATTAAATATATAATTAATTAAGCTTAAGTTAAGTAGGATATTATTAAAGTATTTTAATAAAGCTTTAATTACTATAGAGGAAAGGATAAATATATTAATTTTATAAATTAGTCTTTCTTTTTTTTAATAAGAAGTAGCTTTTTCCTTAAAGCTTTACTTTTTAAGCTTTATATTAATTACTTTCTAAATATTATCCCTATATATCTTTCTTTAAATATCTTAAGCTATTTAAGGAATAAGGTATAGTATAGTATGTTAATAGTTTTTCTAATAATTATCTTTATCTTTAATTTAATAAGATTATTTATAGAAATTATATTTATTATTAAATTAAGGTCTTAATCTTCTTTTTACCTTTTAAGCATTAGCTCTTTTAATATTATTATCTTTATAACCTTATAAAGTTATAGTAAAGATTATTATAAGTACTTATCTATTTATATAAGTAGTATTTTAGACTTTTTTATATATATCTTATAATATATCCTAAGGGTTAAGGCCTTTATGCTTAATCTTATATATTTTTTTATATTTCTTTTATTAATTATAGTAAATAAGTTTATTAATCTCGCGGATAATATTAATAATAAGCTTTTAAGCTTTACCTTTAATAAAAGTAATTAATTTAATAAGTTTATATTTATTATAAATATTAATTACTTTAATAATTTATTTTTCTATATTTATCTTTTTAATAGCTAAAAGCTTAATATAGTATATTAGCTATTTATTATAATATTCTAAAAGTCTAATTACTTTTTTAAAAGCATTAATCTTTATATAAGCTATAATCTTATTATAAGTAATTTAAAAGTATTATTATAAAAAGGTTAAGTTAATAATCCTTATTATATTTTCGAAGCCTTTTAGCTTAATTTCCTATTTCTTTATATTTATAATATAAAGCTAATTAAAGCTAGGAAGTAGTTAGTTATTATTAGCATTATTTCTATTATAATTAAAAAGTAATCTTAAGGTTAATAAGCTCCTAGCTCTTAATAGTATATTATTATTATTAAGGTCTCTTAGTAGTTCTAAAGGTCTTAAGGGTTTTAAAAGACTTATTTAAATTTTAAGCTATTTTCTAGCTATTATTACTTTAGCGAAATAGCTATTAGGTTCTCGTAAGATAACCCTTTTCTTTAATTATTTATATCTCTATTAACTTAAGTCTTATACCTCGAGATTTCTTTATTAAATTAATAATTAGAGGTTCTTATTAAAATCGAGGAACTTATCTTTATTTAATCTATTTAAGTTATTATTAAAATTATTATTATTTTTATTATTATTATTTAAGTAAATAATTAATAAAGCTTTTTATATAAATTACTTATATTAAAGTAAACTTTATTAATATAAAGAAAGGAAATATATTTCTTTATTAAGCTTTTTTAGCTTTTTAATTATATAAAGGTTAATATATTCCTATATATCTTAATAAACTATAAGGATTTTAATAGCCTAGAGCTAAAGGGTTTAGTCTATTAGTTTTTTAAGCTTATAGAAGCTTTTAATATCTTTATTAAAAGATATTATATAATTATAATAATATACTTAAGGTCTTTAATTTTATATATTTAAATATAGTAAGTTTTAGGTTATAAAGCTTAAAGCTTATATAAGCTAACTTATTATAATATATTAGTTATTATAATACTTATAAAGATATTATTTAATCCTTCTTTTATATAAAATATAAAAGTAAAAGTTATTATTTATATATATTAATATAAATTAAAGTTTATTTATAATATAGTTTAATAAGCGCTATTATATATAAAATCTAATTATTAACTTTAAAATATTTATAAAAGCTATTACTTAACTATAAAGCTTATATAGATATAACTTTAATTAATAAGGTAAGTAGTTTATTTTATTAATTTAATTACTTATAAGAAGAGTCTAAGCTTATAATTATTAAAAAAAGGCTAGGAAAATAATATATTAATATATAACTTAAAAAAGGTCTTAAAAGTATTAATCTAATCTTCCTTAAGTATTAAAATACTTCCGATACTAGAAATTAACCTAGTTTTAAGAATAAAACTAAATACCTAACTATATAACTTAAATAATTTAAATATATACTATAGATATTATTATTAACCTACTAGTCTGACAACTACCGACCTCGTGCTTTTGACAAGGCATTCACGCGGGTACACCCTTCCAAGTTCAGGCCTCGATGGCCCCGTGGATGCCCTGTAAGTTCTAATAACACGGACACCTTGGCACATGCCACGAACCCCACCCACACATTCCCCCCCTCCCCTTCTTGAGTTCGTCGCTCGCGTGGCAGATTGACGCCTTTTCAGGGGAAATACAGTGCAACGACTCGTTGAAGCCCACTAGAAGTCCGCGACACACTGTGGAACCTCGTGGCTTCTCTTCTTTAGTGTTGCACCATCTCCCTTCCCTCTCTCCCATTCCATATTTTTATATACAAGTATGTAATTATGTATGTAATTATGTATGTACAAAATATCATCGGTCGACTCGCATCCGTCAACCCTCAGCT
>PXOB01000123.1:289-63148 GCA_003012115.1 Trichothecium sympodiale
TAATTAAAAGTCTTATTTAAATATATAAAAGAAGAAGAAATTTAAGCTAAATATATAAATTACCCCTTAAAAGAAGAAGTTCGATTTAAAAGGTAATAAGGTAAATAAACCTTTATTTATATAAATTATATAATACTTTATATATATTACTTTTCTTTAAAAAGAATTAAATAGAGGAAGGTAATTATATATAGAAAGATCTCTCTATATATATAAATATTTATATTATAATTATATATAAAGTATATTTCTTATATAGTCTTTCTTTTTATATATCTTATATTTAAAAGTATATATATATTTAAAATAAGCTTTATTCTTTCTTTAATAGCTTACTTTACTCTTAGCTTCTTATATATAAAAAAATATATAAATACTTTTTTTTCTTTTTTTTTCTTTTTTTTTCTTTTTCCTTTATATAGTATTATTAATAATAATAATAGCTTTTATATATTTATTAATCTTTTTATTATTTTCTCTTATTAATATTAGCTTTCTTTAATCTTTATATTTTAAATTATTAATTTAATTAATTATAAAAATTACTTTATTATTATATTAATTATTTTACTTTTTATTAAAACTATTTTTAATTATATTATATATTATATATATAGCTATTATTATTACTTTTATTTTTTACTTTTTTAAAATAAATTATATTATAATATTTAATTTTTATATAAATATATATATATTCTTTATAGTATTTTATATTTTTTATTAATTATATATAATTTAAAGAAATATATATTTATTTACTTTTAAATATTAATATTAAGCTTTACATACTTATAAAAGAATTAATATATTATATAATTATTAAGATTATTTAATATAAAAGTTATTTTTATATTATCTTTATATAAAGCTATAATATTATTTTTAAATCATGCTATATAAATTAATATTATAATAATATATATATATTTTATATTTAAGCTTTATATAATACTTATTATATAAAGGATTAAATAGCTTTTTATTTTAAATATAAGAATAAGAAAGATAATAAAGATAATAATAAATTTAAAAGTAAGAGTAATTTTAATAATAAAAGTAATTTTAAAGAAAAAATTAATTTTAAGAATAAAAATAAGAATAAAAATAATATAATTTTTAATTATTTTATAATAATTAATTAAAGCTAGAATATTTATAAATTATTATTTTTTAATTTATTATAATTAATATTAATTTTCTTTTATTTTTTAATAAATATTTTTACTTATATTATTATTATATTTATATTAATAAGCTTTTTTAAAGCTATATTTAATATTTTTTTAATATAAGTATTAGCTACATTATCTTTACTATTATTTAATATAGCTTAAAGATTTTATATTTTTTATATATTTCTTAGATTAATATAATATTAATTATTAATTACTTTTTATAAATTATATTTAATTATATAAAGTAATTATAAAAAGACTATAAGTTTATATAAATAATAATGAAAATTAAAAAGTAATTTAAGCTTATTATAACTTATTTTAATATAGTATTTAATTTAATTATAATATTAAAGCTACTTATTGTATTATATAATTTATTTATTAAAATACTTTTAATAGCTTATTTATATTTAATTAAATTTTAATATATAATATTACTTTTAATTTTAAAATTCTTTTATATATATATCTTTATTTAAAAGTATTAATAAATTTAAATTATAAGCTTAAGCTTTTATTATTAATAAAAGATTTATTAATAAAAGTAAATAATTTAATATTAGAAAAATTAAAAAAATAAACTTTAACTTTCTAATATAATTTTAAATTTATTAAAATAATTATATATTTAAGTTTCTTATATTTTCTTACTAAAGCTCTTTAACTTATATTATAATTAATAAATTATATACTATTTTAAATTAATAAATTAATAAGATATAATTACTTTTTACTTATTATATAGTATATTATTAAATAATATCTTTAATTTTTATATTAATTATTATTAAATATTTAATTTAATCTTTTTATATAAAAATAATATTATTATTAATAAGTTAAATTCTATTATTATTAAATTTAATTATTTAATTATAAGTAAAGATTATTTTAAGTTTTATATAAAATTTTACTTTCGTAAGGTTTATATTTTCTTTTTTAAAAAAAGCTTTTATAATAATTAAAATAATATTATTTATTTAAAAGCTTATAATTATAAATTCTATATTATTAATAAGTAAAAATAAAAAGTAAAGGTTATATATAAAAATCTTTAATCTTAAGGCTTTTTAATAATACTTATAGTATATTTTAAATTAATATAATCTTACTTTTATTAAATTATATAATAAATATATAATATATAGGATTATACTTTTAAAATCTTTCCTTTTTATCTTTTTTAATAAATAAGTATAAATAATATAAGATAGCTAATTATTAAATTATATATATACTTAAATAATATCTTATAATTTGCTTTAAATATTAAAATTATAAATTAATATTAACCTTAAAGTTAAAATAAGTTATTAGTTTATATATTAAATAATTAAGGATTATATTAAAATAATTTCTTTTTTTTTATTTTTACATTTTTATATAATTAGCTTTAACTTTTTATATAATTTAATTATCTTTCTTTTAACTTCTTATATAAGCTTGATTTTATAAATATATTAATTATTATATATATTTATATTATAATATATAAATTCGAATATACTTTAAATAAATAAATTACTAATCTTATAAGTATTAAATTCTTTAAAGAAATTATTAAATATAATAATTATATTATTTTCTTAAAGCTTTCTCGCGAGTTTATAATTATCTTTTTCTTTTTATATAAAGAATAATATACTAATTTATATTATAGCTTTTTAAAGTTATTTATTATATTTTAATTATAGCTATTTAATTATAATTTTAAAAAAAAGCTTTTAAAATTAATAATCTTTATTTTAATTATTATATTAAACTTATTCCTTATAGTAATATAATTTAATTTATATATACTTAAACTTTATTAAATTATTAATTATATTATTAATAATATTTATATTTTACATTATTTAAATCTTATATAAACTTTATTAGCTTTTCTTCTTATATTAAATTTATACTTTACTATAAAGAAATAATATAAATATTTTATCTATATTTAGCTTATTTTAAGTATTAATTATATAATAGATATTCTTTTTTATATAAATCTCTCGAAGTCTTTTTATTACTTTATAAATTACTTTTACTTATTTAAAGATAATTAGTAAAGGAGATAAATAATTTATAATCTTTAAATATATATTAAATATTAAAAAAGTTAATATAAGATTATTTAAATTAGCTATATTATTTAAAGCTTTTATAGCTATTTAAAGGATAATTTCTTTATTTATTGTATTTTTAATCTTAGCTTAAATAATATTAAATACTTTTCTTAATAATAAGTAAGTATATTTAACCTTACTAATAGCTTAATATACTTTAATTAGTATTTTTTTATATAAAACTATACTAATTTATATATAGTTATAGAATTCTTTGACTATAAAATTAATTTTAAAATTATAAATAAAATAATTAAAAGGTTTTTAATATATATTAATTTAAAAATTATATAATATATTTTAAATATTATAAATAGAAATTAATTTTAAAAAAGTAATTATTTAAAAAAAATATTATTAAATTAATAATATAAAATATATTATATTTATTAATATATATAATATTTATTATTATTTTATAGTTATATTTTCTATATTATTAAAAAATATTTTTAATTAATTAGTATTTTATAATAAAAAAAAGAAAAAGGTTTATATATTAAGAATATAATATATAACTTTCCTTAAAGGGTTATTAATATATATTAAACTTATTAATTTAATAACTTTATTACTATTAAAATAAACTTATATAGAATTAAAAATCTAATTAATCTTTATATATAAGTTTTTTTTATATATATACCTTAAGCTATAGCTTACTATTTATTTAAAAAAGCTAAGGTATTTATATTTTAAAGTTTATTTAAATAATCTATATAGTATTAATTATTAAATACAAATTAAGAAATTAAAATAACTTTATTTATAATACCCTATAGATTATAGAGTTATTTATAGTTATATAGTAAATTTACTATAAATACCCTATAAATTCTCTACGAATAGTTATACTTAAGAGAGAACTTAAGCTTTAATTACTATATAAATAAAGACCTACTTTCTTATACTTACCTAACTTATTATATCTTTTATATATTATAATTCTAAAGCTTTTATTAAACGAATTACTTAAAATAAAATACTAAAGACGAAATAAAATATTAATATAATAATAAGACTTTTAGAAAATATTAAATATAACTTTTAAATTAAATTAAAGTAGAACCTTAATAAGTTAAAAGAAAACCTTTAAAGTAAGTTAAGAAAAGACTTTAAGAAAATATTATAATAAAAACCCTAATTATTAATAAAAAAACCCTTTTAATAAATAGAAAATAAATAAATAAAGTAATTAATATTATATAATTTAAAAAAGAAATAGAAAAATAAAAAGCTATTATAGTAAAATTATAAAAGCTTTAATAATTTTAATAATAAAAAGCTAAATTATATTAAAAATTAATAACATAGCTTTTTAAGCTTAAAATTATATTATTAATATATAAATAATAACTTTAAGATTCTTTAAATAATAATAATAATAATAAAATTAAAATTAAAAATATATTAAAATTTATATTATTAATTAATTATTAAAAATATAAAAAATAATTAAGCGATTTATAATATATATTTAAAAGAAATTATAAATAATTTAAAAAAATTTAAAAAAGATTTTCTTAGCCTTAGATTATATAAAGTATAAATACTATATAAAATAGGATTAATACTTTAAGGATTTCTTTTTAAATATAAAGTAATAAAAGAAAAAGAATAATTAAAGCTTTTTTAAAAAATAAACCTTAACTTTTTTAAAAAATATAAATAATTATTATTATATAATTATTAAATAATTAAATAATATATATTAATATAAAAGTTAATTTCTAAAGGAATTTTATAATTACTTTAATTTTTTAAAGAAATATTTCTACTTATTCTTTAAAAATAAATATATTTCTCGATTTTATATTAAACTATAAAATAACCTTTAATAATATATATTTTTATATATACTTTTATTATTAAAGATAAAAATAAAAATAATATAAATAGCTAAAAGGTTCTAGGAATCTATAAGGGCTAGTAAAAAGAAAAAAGTAAATACTTATTAAAATATTAAACTATTTATTATTAAGAAATAAAAACTAGGTAATTTCTAATTAATATTAATATTATATTAAAATTAAAATAGATAATAAAGAGAAAAGAATTATATTTTTAAAAACCTTTTAAAAAAATAATAAATTTATTAAATATTACTATTATTAAAGTAATTCTTACTTAAAGAATAAATACCTATAAGTATTGAAAATATAATAAACTTTTATAAAGACTAAGGGAAAAAAGAAAAAGTTAAAATAAAAAACCCCTTTCTAATTTCTATATTTAAAGTATTCCTTAAGATCTATATTAAAGCTAGGGTCTAAGGGAGAGAAAGGTTTTAAAAAGTTATTATTAATTTAAATAGTAATATAAAGGTTAACTTTATTAATATTAAATTTATATAAGAAAATAAATTAAAGAAAAGTAATATTTTAATATTTATTTTTATAAATATTAATTAAAATAACTTATAGACTTAAAGAATTTAAAAAATCTTATTTAAAATTATTAATTTAAGAAATATAATAAAAAAATTTATATAGCTATATATTAATATATATTATAATAACTTTAAAATAATTAGCCCTATTTTTTTATTAATAATTATAATAAAAGATTATCGAATCTACCTTAATATAGTTAAAAAGGAATAATAATTTAAAATTAATTAAAATATAATTTAATTATATAAATTATAAGATATATTTAAAAAATATTAAAATTAAGTATATATTTATATTATAATTATACTTTAAAAACCTATATTACTTCCTAATAAAGAAAAAGATAAAAATATAATAAAAAAGATCTTTAATAAGCTTAATAAATTTAAAAATATATTTAATATAAATAATCTTATAATAATCTTATATTATAAAGCTATAGATTATATAATTAATATTAAAGAAAGTAAGAGCTTACTTTATAAACTTATTTATTTACTATTACTTATTAAATTATATACTTTAAGAGAATATATTAATAATAACTTAAAATTAAGCTAGATTAAAAAATCTAAAAGCTTAGCTACAGATTTTATCCTATTTATACTTAAGAAAGATAGAAGTCTCTAATTATATATTAATTATAAAAGATTAAATAAAGTAATAATTAAAAATTATTACCTTTTACTTTTTATTTTGAAGATTATTAATTAAATAATAAATATTAAATACTTTATAAAAATAAATATAAAAAATACTTATTATAAGATCTATATTAAAGAAAGAAATAAGTAAGAAATTATTTATTATATATAATATAATTATTTTAAATATATAATTATACCTTTTAAACTTATTAATATATTTATAACTTTTTAAAATTATATTAATTAAATATTAAATAACCTTATAGATATAATCTATATTATATATTTTAATAATATCTTAATCTTCTTTAAGACTAAGGAATTATATATAAAATATATTTAATAAATCCTTTAAATACCTAAAGATAGCCTAGCTATATATTAAGCTTTTAAAGTATAGTTTCTATAAAGATTAAATTAAGTTTTTTAAGTTTATTATATTAAAATAGACTTTATAAAAATAAAGATAATCTTTAAGTAAAAAGAATTAGTTACTTACTATAAGATCTAGGTATTCTTAAGATTTTATAACTTTTACTATTAGTTTATTATTAATTATTTTAAAATAACTCGACCTTTATATAAGCTTATAAAGGGAACTATAAATAAAAAGAAATTAAATAATATAGTTTTAAATTAAAAAAATAAATAGTATTCTATATATTAATAAAAGCTTTTTAAAGAGCTTTTTTATTAATATACTATAACCCCTAAGCTTTAATTTAAATAGAAATAAATATATTTAATTATATTATAGTAAGTATTTTATCTTAATTAAATAAAAAAGGGAAGTAATATCTAATAGCTTTTTAATTAAAAGGATTTAAAAAAATTAAATTAAACTATAGAATATTAAATTAAGAAATAATAATTATTATAGAATTATTTAAATATTAAAAGTATTATATTAAAAATATTAAAAAACTAATAAAAATCTTAATAAATTATAAAAACTTATAGAATTTTATAAATTAATAAAAACTAAATAGGAAATAAGTAAAATAATATATATACTTTACTTTTTATAATTTTATAATTAAATATAAGCTTAAGAAAAGTAATTAAATAAATAGACTTTCGAAAAGGCTAGATTATATTAAGGAAAAACCTATAATAAATAAATTAATATTCTTAGAATTATATAGTAAAATAAAAATATATTAAAGTATAGATTAATATAATAAAATATCTTTATAAGTATAATAAGCTTAAGTTAATTCTTAGCTTAAATAAGATAAAATATCTTTAAGAAGTAAAATACTTTTAGTTTAAAGGGGAAATAAGATTATAAAATAATTAAATCTTTAGAAAAACTTAAATTAAATAAAAAATATTATTAATTACGAATAATAAATCTTAATTTAAAAAATAAAATAAGTTATATTAAAAGAATTAATTTATATAGATTTATTAAATAAATTATTTTTATAGCTTATTAAAAAAGTATAATTAATAAACTATAAATTATAAAAATATACTAAAGTAATAAAGAATAATAATAATAGAAATTAAATTAAAAATATTAAAAGTTTTATTAAATTCTACGGGAAAGTAATAATCTTAAAAGAAATATTAATCTATATAGAATTCTTATATATTTACTATAATAACTTATTAACTAGTTATTTTAAAGTAGAAAGAATATTAGACTTTTTTAAAAGGAAGTTTTAGTAAAAGTAAATAAAAAGAAATATTAAATAATATATAAAAGATTATTAAATATATTAAAAAGTTTTAATAAGAAAATATAAGCTTTATAAAAAGTTAAAGTATTTAAGAAGATTTAATAAACTTATAGAAGAATTAATTATAGACTTTATTATAAGATTATTAAAAGTATATTTTTTAAAAAAAATATTAATTATTATAAATAAGTATATAAAATATTTTTAATTTTTTATAGTAAATATATAAAATAAAGTAGAAAATCTCGCTATATTATTCTATAATAAAATAAAACTTATTTATAAGACCTTAAAGGGAATTATCTTAAATTAAAGCTTAATATTTATAAGTAAGTTCTAATTAAAAATATACTATATATTAAAGATTAAATAATAATTATCTATAGTATTTTACTTTTAAATAAATAAATAGATAGAATAAATTAATTAAATATTAAAATAATACTTAAAATACTTTATAAATAAAAATTAAATATTATAATTAAAGTTATTATATATAATATAATTTATATATAATAATATAAAGAATATAATAATTAAAATAAGCTTAAATAAAGTATTAATAAAATATAAACTAGACTTTTAATTATATATTAAAGATAGTAATAATAAAAAAAAGTATTAAAAATATAAATAAGAATATAAAAACTATTCGAGGTAAGGAAATACTTAAAAAACTATTAGGAAATTATAATATAAAAATAAGTAAAGTATTATAATTAAAAATACTAAATATTTAAACTTAAACGAGGAGATCTCGTAAGCTTCTTAATAAAGAATTTAAAATTAAAAAAAAAAGAAAAAAATAGCTTTAAAATATATAAAACTATTTAAAGTCTTTTAGAAGATTAATTCCTAAATATATTACTTTATATTCCTAGAAAAATACTTATATATTTATAATATATTCTATATTAGCTTATTAAACTTTAAAATAAAAAAGACTACTTAAGTAAATTATTTCTTATATTTAATTTAAAAGAAAAAAAATAAGAAATTAAAATAATTAAAGCTAAGAAAATCCTCTATAGGAAAAAGTATTACTTTATAAAATAAGTAAGCTAATTATTAGAATATAATCAATAAGTATTAAAAGAAAATATAAGTAATATATAATAATTTATTTAAGAGTTTAAAAAAGCTTAAAAGAAAAAGTATAGTTAAAAAGACTATAAAGAATTAATATAAAAAAGAAAAAGACTATAAAAAATATAAGAAAAGAGATTATTAAATCTTAAAGGTAAATTACTTAAAATTAAAAATTAAAAATAAAAACTACTTTATTAAACCCCTATAAATCTTATTTATATTAATATTATCTTAATTAAGATATATTAAATTATTATTTAATTTATTTATTTTATATATTACATATATTTAATATAAGAAAGGCTAATAAAAATACTTTACTTAAGAAGAATTATAATAATATAATAAATAAATAAAAATATAAAAGAATTTTAGCTAAAATATTAAGGATTACTTTCTAATAGGGAGAAGACGAGATATAATAAATAAGCAATCTTTTAACCTAGAGTTTAAGATTAAGTTAGTAAAAAAAGAAAAATTAAAAAAAAGAAAAGAAAATATATATATAATATCTATAAAGAAAGTAATAATATTAGAAAAAAGACTTTTAAAGCAATAAACTATTTCCTTATTATAATAATCTAAAGCCCTAATAGTAATTTATTTACTAATTAAGCTATATATTTTAAAAAAATAATAGTATATTATTTTTACTTTTTAGAAATTATTATAAAAGTATATAGAAAAAGTAATAAATAATTATTAAGTATTTCTTTTTTAAAAAAAGAAATATTTTTTTACTTAAAGTATTAATAATAAGAAAAAAGATAGGAAAAAATATTTAATAAATAAATAAAATATTTATAATTTAAAGAATAAGCTAATTTAATTTATCCTTATTACTAGCTATTATTATAATAATATTAATATAAATCTTATTACTTTTAAAGTAATAATAATAAAAGCTTATAGTATACTAAAAGTAAAGAATATAAAGAATTTCTATAAAATAAGACTTATCTTTATAATTAGCTATAAAGAAATATATTATAAAATATAAATACTATATATAATATTAATATATAAGAAATATAATAATAAAAGTTAAGAAAGGTTTATAAAAGCTATAAGAAAATCTTATAAAAAAATAGAGATTAGTATAGAGTTTACTATAAGAATAAAAATTTCCTTTACTTTAAAAATAAGAATACCTTTTATTATAAGAATAAGAATTAGAATAAAGGTAAGAATAAAAAGAGCTACTATAGGAATAAAAATAAATAAAGCTATAAAAGTAAAAGGAATAATAATTAAAATAATAAAACTATTAAGAAAAATATACCTTAAGAACCTATAAAAAGTAAAAGGATAGTATTAAAATATTAGAATTATAATAAAATTAATACTTAAACTTTAAGGACTTATAAAAAGGGTAGAGATATCCTATACTTATATAAGGGAAGTAATTTAATACTTAAGTTTAAAAATTTATAAAGTATTATAAATACTTTACGAAAAAAGGTTAAGATAATCTATACTATAAATATAATTAGTAAAGAAAAAAAATAAAAGAGAATTCTTTAATATATTAAAAAACTAGAAAGAAAATATAAATATAAGTATAATAAGTATAGAAAGAATAATAAGGTTTTACTTTATTAAAAGAATAATATTATCTTTATTATTAAAATCCTAGTTAATAAAAAGGGAAGTATATACTTAAGATAAAGTATTAGCGCTATATAGAAGCTATTTATAATAAGATATAAGTAAAAGGGGGAGAGTAATTTAATTAAAAAAGTAATAAAAAGATTAAAAGTAGAAAGGATAAAAGGAAATTTATTAAATTCTTTTTTTATTTTACTTTTATATATTAATAATAAAGATTAAAAGTAATTAGCTTTTATATACTTTTCTTTTTCTTAATAATACTATAAGATTAAAGAATACTTATTAATATATAAGTAAGAAGTATTATTATAAATAATTTAGTAATTAGCGAAATTATAAATAGTAATAATTTAAAAAAGAAAAGTAGATTTAGAATATATTTATAAATAAATATATTATTATAAAGTAATTAGTATTTATTATTATAATTAATATAATAATATTAAAACTTATTAAGTAATAATATAAAAATATATTATAAAAAAAGGGGGGATAGTTATAATACCTTATAAATTATAGAGTTATTTATAATTATATAATAAATTTATTATAAGTACTTTATAAGTTTTCTATAAGTAATTATATTTAAAAGAAAACTTAAGCTTTAATTACTATATAAATAAAAACCTACTTTCTTATACTTACTTAGCTTATTATACTTTTTATATATTATATTATTTATTTAATAAATATCTTTACTTATTATATAATAAATAAAAGTAATATTAGTAAAGAATATAATAGCTCTTTTCTTAATATTTTAATTTTAATTATTATCTTTATTATTTAATTAATTTAAATTATTTTCCTTTTTATTTTTTCTTTTATACTATTAGAAATAAATCTCTTATTTTTTATTTATGAAAGGTTTTTATTTAAATATATTATTTTAAATTAAATACTAATTCCTAGCTTATTATTATTTCTAAAGTATATATTTAATTAACTAATAACTTCTTTTTTTATAAATAAAGTATTTCTTTTAAGTAATTTAAATATTTAGCTTTTTAAACTATTATATATAAAAAAGGAATTTAAATTATTTAAAAGAATTACTAAATAAGTTATTCTAGCAATTAGAATTATATCTTTAATTAATATAGTAAATACTTTATATATTCTTTTATTTATATTAATAGCTATTTTTAATACTTTTAATATAGTTTAAAATAAAATAAAAGTCTTTATAATATATTTAAAATAAATTACTATTTAATACTTATATATATATAAGCTTAAGGATTAATTTATATATGTAATAAAAAGTATTATAAATTATTTTATTAAAGTAATAATTCTTTTTAAAGAATTTCTATAAAAGCTTAAATTATTTAATTAATTTATTTAAAACCTAAGTCTTATCTTTATTAAGATATTTATATTATTTATTTCTTTATTTCTTTTTTTTTCATTTTCGGAAAATCTAATGCATGTAGTATAAAGCTAGAAGGCTTAGTCTTTTAAAATATAATCTTAAGCTTTAGCTTAGTAATATAATTAAGCTATATATATTTAAATAGCTTTTAAACTTAAATAATAACTAATCTAACTAATATAATTCAATAGATTAAAGTTTTTAATAAATTATTAAGTCTTATTATTATAGTATATTTAAAGACTAGCGTAGCTTCCTATAGCCTTCTTCTAATCTTTACCCTTTTAATAATATGAAATAAATATAACTTAATAATAATACTTAATGCTATTATAACTCCTGTAAATGTATATAGTAAAACGTATATAATGAATATTTATATTATATAAATTAAAAATAAATATCTTTTTTTATATATCTTATACCTTAAGCAATTATTAAAATACTTATTAAATATATTATAAATTTAGTTTTATTATAAGTAAGGATTAATATAATTATTATAATATAATTAGTATTAATACTTAAAATCTTAAAAAAAAACTATATACTACTAGCTTTTTTTAATCTTTAGAAAGTTATATATATATATAAGTATATATATCTTTTCTTTTAGTAAGTTATATAAGTAATTAATATAATTATTTTTCTTATCTTAGATTTTAATAAATATTATATATTTATTTATTTTAATAGTTTTATTTTTTTTTAATCAAGGAAGTATTATAAAGCTTTAGGAATATAGAAATTATTTTAGTTTTTTAATCCTAAAGTTTAGCTTTAATAAGTATTTATTTAATAAATATATAAGCTAAGGTAATCTTATAATCCTTAGGATTAAAATTAAATATTTTAATTGTATTATTTATTTAATTTATTATTTATATTTTATTAAAGGAAGATAGATTAATAAGTTAATAGTAATTAAAAAAATTAATATAAAGTATAAGTTTATATTTAAGTATTTTTATTTAATCTTAAAGTCTTAAGAAAATTAATAAGAAAAAGTAATAATAATAATTAATTTAAGAAAATAAAAATAATATTAATTTAATTTTTATTTTTTTATTTTTTTTTATTTTTATTTCTTTTAATTATTCCTTTTATATAAAGGATATTAAGCATTTTATAAAAAGAATTTTTAAATATTTAAATTAAATTTCTTTCTTTTTAATAAAGCTATTAATTCTTTTTTAAAAGATTTTATAATATTATTAAAATTATTACTAATTTAATTAGAAAAATTACTATAGAACTTAATTAAAAAATGTTAATTTTTATATTATATTATAATATAATATTTTTATATATATTTTATAATATATATAAGAATTCTTTAATTACTTAGCTTTTAGCTAAAATTAATTTTATTATTTTATAAACAAAATAAAATATATTTTTTTTAATAATTAAAATTAATATTACTTTTTTAAATAGCTTTTTTATATATAATATTTCTTTAAAAAAAATCTTAAACTATTTATAAAAAGCTTATAATTATTAAAATAATAAAGCTTAAGTTTATTTAAATAATAAGGTTTATATTTACTTAAAAGCTTTAGCTAAAATATTAAAAAAGCTACTTATAGACTTAAAGAATTAATCTTTTAGCTTAAGCTTAAGGAATAAATATAAAATTATTATAAAAAGTAATTATTTACTTTGAGATTTAATTAATTATTTAATAAAGTTATTTAATTATATATAATTATATTATTTTTTTATATAAAAGCTAAAAGACTTTTATATAAGCTTTAGAAATAGTTTCTATATAAAGCTTTTAAGTCTCTATATAAATTAAAGATCTAATTTTTCTTTTTAATATATTATAATAATAATAAGTCTTAAAGGATTTAATATAAATAATTTAATCTTATAGGATATATATTTATTTCTTTACTTTTATTAATCTATAATTACTATATAATTAATACTATATAATTATGAATTAATATAAAATAATTTAATTATATAGCTATATATACTATTTATTATAGCTTAAAGTTCGGGCTTAATATAAGGTAATTAAAAGTCTTATTTAAGTATATAGAAAAAGAAAAAGTCTAAGCTAAATATATAAATTACCCCTTAAAGGAAGAGGTTCGATTTAAGGGGTAATAGGGTAAATAAACCCTTATTTGTACGGGTTATGCCTCGTATCGTACGATTAACCGGACTAATGTTAATCCGTGCCGGCTAGGCCTCTTGCTTAGGGCAAGAGGCTATTGCCGTTGTTCCAACATACGGAGTAATAGTCAGTCTGAGATGCAGGAATGAGAATGGGGGGAGATGTGGATAGCTTGTCAAGTGCGGTGTATGTACCCATCACAGCCCGGGTGCATACATACATACAGCGGTGCATACTTTACAAGTACTCCGTACGTGCTGGGTAATACGACATGCACGGCACGAATGCGGATATGGACCGCGGACATTGGCCCGACAGTAAGCCTGTCTACTCTGCATATTGTCACTCTTTTATCCTTGAGGAAAAAAGGAAAAAACTTACAACAAAAGGGACCCTAGAGAAAGATGCCTGCCCAAGGAACAAGCCGTAAATCAAGGCCTTCCCTGGTCCCGTCCTTTCTTCGCTTGCGTGAATGTTCGTATTTGATACCACTGCGTTGCGTTGTTGAATTTGCCCTCGCATATTGGTGGACGGAGTACGCAGTAAGATGAAAGAAGGAAAGTAAAAAAGTAAAAAAGCGGATCAGGGGACCTATGTATGGGGCCCGCCTTGATGCAATCACGATCATCATATGCATGACGGAGAGTATAGTATGTAGGGAGGAAAAGGAAAGTGGCCATTGGACGACGAAAAAGAAAAAGGAAAAAAAAAAAACAATCATGGATCCAGAAGTGTAAAACTTTGCATGCCATTAATTGTAGGGCTACTGTTCGCCGCAAACCTACGGAAATTTAAAGATGCACATCGTCTTTAATCCGCCAGGCATGCATGCTTGCTTGTTGTAGGCAGACGGGAGGGAGAGAGCAATTAAAAACGATATACGCATCCAACTAGCTGGACCAACAACCAACAACCCATTATTAGTGCTATCAATGTCTCGGTTTGCTTTGGGTCACCGGGGCGCTAGCTTTGCTAGTCATCGATGGAGTTTGTGTGATACTGGCTATTAGCTGTGCCACCCCAAGATACTACTAGTAGTGCTACCACACACACTCCATCTTTTGACGCTTGTGTGGAGTACATGCATGCATTGTACTAACCAACACGGATGGATACCTTGAATGCCCTCCCAGCCCATTGTCTCGTACGTACGGAGTACTGAGCATATATGTGATCCAAACCGGATTAGTTTACTAACCCTCTCACATCGCATCGCGGACTGTATGGTGCTCCGTGCACCTTTCACGACTCAAAGTTGCTCGAGGCCTCTGATGAGACCTCAAACCCCAGAGTATCGTAAAAGAGACACTTCTGATGCTACCTTGCAAGATACGGAGTACTTGTACCATGATATATGTATATGCACTGACAAGGACCCTTTCTTTCCTATTGATGAGATTGTTGTATCGTACACGCTGTATGTGTACGGGTTTGGCGTGCCTTGCTTGTATTAGTTTGCGGCATAGGCCGTTTCTACTATTGGTCTCCGAAAGATGGCGGTCGCGGTCGCGAATATTTTTGATCCGTTACTATGGAGTAGTAAGTATTCAGCAGAGAAAAGGGTAACAAATCTACGGAGCAAGTACGGTGTAATACTGATAAAGAAGTGGCCCTCTCAAGGTTTCCATTTCCTTTTCATTTCCATGATCCCCCACTGCTCCCTTTCTTTTTTTATAGTTTCTTTTTTTCCCTTATGCTCTGTCGCCCTTGTTTGTGTATACAAGTAGTTGGGCTGGTTCGCTAAAGATGGCTTTTCTATTGGTGATCTGGTGTGACCAGTTGGTTGTTCTATCGACTTGCCTATCCCTACAATCGCAGTGCAACCCTAACCTTTGAGCTTAGTAGTAGTAGGAGGTCAGCAGTACGGGGTATGGGGTACATACCTACCACCTATGTACTTCAAATTGAGCATGTCAGCCCCCGTAGTACCCCCAGTTCCCTACTACTACCTGCATAGTAGCAAATGCGCTACTACGCATTTTGTTGCCTTGTCTCGAGGTTCCCGATAGGCCGCGCTGATGTTGGTTTTGAATTTGCTAGCTCTATCTATGTCAGACACACACACACACATTGCCTATGTTGGCCATTGTTACTACGCGTACCGTATCTCGTTAAACTGGGACTTTGCTAAACTACTATTTGCAACACCACTACCCTAGCAGCTTGTAGTAATCTAGTAGTTGTGTTGGGAGCAAGTGGTGGCAAGTGGCCCAACAACGCACCACGTTTCCTCCTTCCCTCCCCCCCCCCTTCTCTCTTTCCCTTTTCTCTACGGAGTACTTGCACCTACCCAAACTCTTTTTTCCACCATTCCCGCTCATTACTCCCATTTGCTTCCCTTGTCGCGTAGGTAATAGTAGTGCTTCTACTTTATTTTCTCCCCCCCCCCCCCCTTATTAGGTTATTAGGCTTCTGCTTCCCTCCACTTCCGCATACGACTTCAACAACTGCGCTGCAACGCTTGTCTCTCCTTTCCCCGTGTTTCGCATCTTTTTCGTTTTATTGGGGAGGGATCGCGTACTTGCAGCAGCAGCGCGTGGGTGTCAAGGTGAGTTGGGTCACGGTTTCTACTTTTTCGCATCCAAGGTTTTTGCCTGCATTGCCTCCTCCTACTGCCTGCTACTGCCGCCGCCGCCACCACCACCACCACCATTGCTACTGCCGTTGTAACAACTATGTACACTTGGAAGCTACGGCGCCCCTCCTTCATTTATTATTCTGCATCCAGCTTTTTTTTTTCTTTTTTTTCCCCTTTCGGGTAGGCTACCATTAGTAGTATTGCTGCTGCTGCTGCTGCTCCTTTAAATGCTTGCTGTTGTCGTTGATTCAGTTGCTACTGCTGCTGCTGATACGCGTGCACTGACCAACGTTTCCTTTTCCATTCTGTCCGCCGCCGCCTTCTCCGATTTTACCCCCTGCCAGGTCAGCTCGGTGCTGGCCCTGGGCCCCTGCTATCGGTCAGCGCATGCTTCATAATCCTCCCGCCTAGCTTCCTGCAGCCGGGCTATATTTGTGTTTCCATGCAAGAGGCCCGATCCAGCACCCAAATAACCTTGCGCCTGCCACTGCGCCTATTACTTGTACACGCCCAGCCCAAATCAACACCCCGACAACTTGCCTTTCTCTATTTTCTGTCCTATGCTGTGACGTGTGCTCTTTTGTGGGCAACTTTCCCCCCTAAACTAGGCGGCAGCGACGCGCTCTCTTATTACCAACGAGGCACCTTTGCGGCACAGCGAACAAGCGACGAAAAAAAGACCAGGGTGTCGCTGACTTAGATGATGGACAGGGATCGACCGCAATCATAGTACCCGACTGAAGTCCGTTTCGCGATATCCATTCAACAATAGGCCTATCGAAGCCTCTTGCGTTTTCAAACAAGTCGCAAGAAAGCGGCGCCCTTGGGGGAAATCTAGTTTCTGCCCTGAAAGTCAACTAGGCAGTTCGGCGACACACGCGACCTGAGTTGTCAATTGAGTGTCAAGGAGGGACCAAACTCCGATCGATCCTTGATTGTCATCACCCTATCGGGCAGTCTATACGCATCACATCCAACATTGTCTGGTCCATAATGTGTCGATGCCTCAAACGGGATTGACAATACCTAAAGCGTTTTCTTTGCGTCTTCTCACGTAACAACGTAACCCCTACCGACCGGCATACAATCTTGACTGTGCCTGCTTGGCCTGCCATCGTCATTGCGATCCGAACCTACAGGGCGCATTTCCGCAAAGCGCCGTCCGAGCTGGCCTCATCCTAATTTCACTTGCACAGAAGAAGCGCCGGTTCAGCTTCTCCAACACCCGGGCTATACATGCATAATCGAACAGGAATATTGTTGGACGTACTTCAGCATAGTCGCAATGGCCGATGTCGACCCTCTGGAGCAGTTGACCTCCGAGGAGGCAAAGGACATGTGGCTAGGTGTACAGGATGAGTTCTGGTTAAAATTTAATAAGGAATGCCAGGAGTTCAAGGAGACCAAATCACGCAGCTACCATGACTCTACAACGGAATTGCGCATTAAGCTTAGCAAGTTGATGGGCAAACGCGATCAGCTTGGAGAGACGCGGACGCGGCTGGCCATGGAGCTTGCTCAGGTAGAGCAAGAACTTCGCATGGTAGTGGATGAATGCGAGGGCAAATCCGACGAGTTGACAGAGCTGGAGCGTACCTTTAGAGAAGAGATGGCGGAAGCCATGGCCAAGAAGCAAAAGCAATATGCGCACATGACCAACTTCTTTAGAGAACGACTCGGGCAAACACCTCTTCCTCCAGAGCAGATCGCCGACATGGGTGGTCATCTTTTCAGCAGTGGTGCGCCTATAGTTATCGAGACCCGACCGATATCAGCTCGACCGACCTCCGGTCACACCTCGGGACAGACCAATGGAGCTGAACGCCGACCTGCGACGGACGACTGGAGCTGCGCCAACGGCCACAGCGACGTCAATGACAGTAACTATACACCCGCAGAGTACGCTGATAACGAGACACTGGTCGATATTGTCGACGTGGACGGCAACCGCTTCGGACCGCTCAAGCGCATAGACGAATGGAACCCGCATGTTCGCGACATCCTTAAGCATCCAATCAAGCGCCAGGTGCAGATTCGTCGTGGTCGCCGGTTCTCCTCAGAGTCTCTTCGGTCTATCTATGCGCGCGAAGAGAGTAAAGGTGTTCGCTGGCTCGCATGTATGATCCAGGCCACCGGCGTGGTCCAAAGTCAACGCTGTGTTTCTTGCGCCAAGGATCAAGGGGCCTTCCAGGAATGTATCATTACTGGAGGCTCCATGTTCCCCAAGTGCGGCAATTGCGAATGGAACAGAACAGGCTGCCATGGTGCGTCTGAGGGTTTGGACAACCGGGATGATGCCGAGCCTTTACACGCCGAGTCTGGTGAAAATGTGCCCGATGCCGAGCCTTTGCACGATGCGTCTGGTGAAAGTTTGCCCGATGCCGAGCCTATACACGCTGAGTCTGGTGAAAACATGCCCGATGCCGAGCCTTTGCACGATGCGTCTGGTGAAGATTTGCCTGACGCCAAGCCTTTGCACGTTGAATCTGGTGAAGGTTTGTCCGATGACGATGTTCAGATAATTGAACTGGACGAATTCCAGCGACATCGCGAACGCGAACGCGAGCGAGAACGGGAGCGAGAGCGAGAGCGAGAGCGAAAGCAAAAGGAACGCGCCGATGCCGAAGCGGAGGAGACTGCAAGGCTAGCCTGGCTGAAACAAGAACGTGAAAAAGAGCAAGAGCGAGAACGAGAGCGAATCGAGTCTGAGCGGCGCAAGAGGGAGGAGAGCGAGCGAAACGAGCGGGAATATAGGGAGCGTGAGCGTGAGCGTTTGGAGAAGGAACGCGGTGAACAAAGACGGCGAACGAATACCGATGAAATCGACAGGGCGGCCAAAGAGAGGGCAATGCATCTGGCTGCCCATGCTTCTCAGCGCCAACACCTCGAGGTTCGTTCACGACCTCCCATTCTGGAATCTCAAGCACACCTCGCTCCGGAAGCTTCACGATACGGTGGTGTGTGGCAAGCACCTGATCGCGCTGAGCAGAGAAGATCTATCGAGAAAATTCACAGTCCTCCTCTGTACTCCCCATATCAGGATCGCAGGCATGGGCATGAAGCGCCACCGCCTTATTATGGCCACGCGCGATCCCAGCCTGAGCATCATGCTCCACCACCACCACGCCAGCACCAGTATGCTCACTCACACCCGTCCCCTCATTCACACCCTTCGCCGCACTCGGATTCTCGAGCAGTGCCTCCGAGTCAACGGCCGCCCTTGACGCAACCTCAACCTCAGCCTGGGCCCCAGCCTCAACCACAAGGCCAGCCGCGCCCTCAATTTCATCTCGGCGCCCAGCCAATGCTGACTCAACGGCCTGCAAACCCGGGAATACACCCAGGGGTCGGACCTTCTCAGGCTCACAGGATACACGAGAATGTTATGCACTTTGAGACCCCAGCATCCCAATCTGCTCATTCCTCTGCTACCCAACCGCCCCCCTCACAATATCCTCCTCACCCGTCCCAATCCCAGCTACCACCGCAGACTCAGCCCAATCCTCACCAGCAACCACATCCTAATCAGCATCCCTACGGACATCCTCGATTACATTCCAACTCACCTCACCAGGCACCTCCTCTTCAGCCGACTCACCCACCTCCTAATTATTCTCAACCTCCGTACTCCAACCCTGTTGCTCATCACGCGCAGGTTCCGCCGAATCCTCATCCTCATCCTCATCCTCGTCCCAATCTGCAACAGGACGTTCAGCCAATCCCCTCCGCTGAACAGCGAGACTACGCAGCCCAGTCTGCGTTCACTTCAGTCAATGCTCGTCTTCGACCTCTAGAGCATTATGAAGCCATCCCGACTCAGCGCTCTGTAGAGTCGCCCCCCCGCTCAATCGCACCCCTCCCCGCTGCTGGCCCAACCAAGCGCTACAACCCAGAAACTGACCCGCCGCCGGAGGAGATTACAGCGCAAAATCTGATTCTGCGCCACGATGGTGAAGTTTACACCTATCCTGCATGCATGGCTGGAGTTCCTCTGGTGAAGATTGACGAGAATCATCCCTACTGGGAGCCCACATGGAAGGACGTCAAGGCAGAGGTTAAAGCCGCTCGACAGAGATGGGCCGAGAAGCGGGTGGCTGTTGTTGAGGCTGAAGCCCGGCAGGAGAAGACGGGATCTTCGCGGTATCAGATTGGCCGGCAGGTAAACCGTGGAGATAAGATTCTTGAGTACCTGGAAAAGGGTACCATCAGCCCATATCAATTGCTTGGCAAGCGTTATATGCACGTGTCCAAGGGAGGCATCACATCTTACGACACGCTATTCCGATTGGTAGAGACCCTCGGTGAGCTTGAGAAATTTCAGCTCGACATCACTCCGGTGGAGTGGATGAGGCATCGGCTTTGGGAAATCATGCAAGCAGAGGGCAGCGACTTTAGTTTCCATCGTACGGTTCATGACTTTTACCACGACCCCAAGTTGGCGCACCTACGCTTCAAGCACGGCTTCAAGAACATAGGACGCCCATCCGGGGTACACAAGAATAATGGCCGAGTCAGCTTGGGCGATGACTCACCAAACGATCTCAAGAAGCGCAAGAGCGACTACCTGGACAATGGGAATCCCAGGAACCCCTACCCAGAGCAATCTCCTCTCTCTTCTCATACGTCGTACCCCGCTGAGCACCCCTATGATAATCCTTACAAACGCATGCGCGAGTCGTATGACTCATTCTCAGACTCGTATCGATCGGAGATTAGCCACCGCCCACCGATGGATCTGTTTGCTGCCGATGGGTTCAGCGATACCGACTCCCTTGACGGTGTGCCAATCACTGCCAACGAGTTTGCCTTGCAGCAGATCAAGACGAGGGAGTTTACGTCTTCTACCGAACTTCAACAGTACTTGACCTTCATTCAGGAGACGGGGGCTTTTGAGCATCACTTCTCCAACAAATCCAACCCTGCTGAGTGGGCTTCATATTCCGACCCTATCGATTTCAACTTTAGGATGGAAGAGATCTCTGAGGTTGTCTGGAATATAGAGGCGAATATAGTCCTGATCAGGATGAGGTCCGATCGTTATGCCGCCATTAGTGTCAAAGATGGTGAGCCCAGGGGCGACTTTGTGGTATTATTCAAGCGTCAGCGGACGATGAAGAGGTTCTTGTCGCTCTGTCGTGAGAAGAGCATGACGATGGTTAGGGAAACACCGTAAGTAGAAGTCTCATCATGTTATGAACGCAAGCTTACATCTCGCAGTGAATATTTGACACATGCATGGAACTCGATGGTTTCCGAAACAGCCAGTACCGATCCCCTCAACCTCAACAGCTCCATCGGCGCTAGACCATGAGCGCTATCTCCATAACCGCTATTTTTAAACTCTTTATTTTCTTGTCATGTGGCAGCGGCAATTTGCGTTCTGGTTATATACCAGACTCTCGCCCAGTGTTGTCTCCCACGGGAGATTTGCGAGAGTCGGGACACAATACACAAATCCGGGCGTTCTTTCATTTCGCGATTATGAGATAGCAAGAACGGGAAAGATTTCATGTTCTTCTTCTTATTCTTTTTTTCTTCTACACAAGGCCTCACGGCTACGATGGAGATCATGTATGTTGGATTGGAGGAGCAAACTTAATTCACTACGATCAGGGGGTAACACGGAGTAGGCAAGCGAACATTATTATTCGGGTTTCCCGCTGTCAAGCTTTTTTTTCATTCATGTTCTCTGGTTCTTTCTCGGGCAATTTCTGGGAAGGCAAAATGAATGGGCCAGATAAAGGGAAAAATGGGTTATAGGTAGATTTTTTTGATACCACGGAGGCACCACGTGCTGTCTCTCAAGTTGTGATGGCTAACTATTGCTTTTCCATTCAACCAATGATGCATTTATTTGACATGTTTCTATCTGCCCTTTTCATTTATATTTACCTGCTACTTTATATATCTATGGTACGCGGTGTAAACTCGAAACATGATAATCTAAGACACAATTCCGATATGGCTTAGACTGGCACCCTGGTGATTCCCACCATTCTTTTCTTTTGATTATTATACCTTTAAAAACCCCCATCAAACACCATATCATGACATCCAGTTCTTTGCAATCATCATCGCTTTCTCATGCTCCTCCCCGTGCCGAGGGCCTCGATCTTAACGGTCTTCTCCTCAGGAGGTGCAGGTTCGACCGGACCGTCGTCACCCATCATCTGCCTCATCAGTAGGGCCTTGTTGTCCCTCGACAGCGCGATGTGATAACCCAGCTGCGTGGCGGGTGGTGTGCCGTCGTCCTCTTCGGCCGGCTCCACGCTGCCGTCATCGGCCGAGTTGAGGGGAAGGGCGGTCGAGTTGTTGCCGCTGCTTGCCGCGGAGGCGTTGCTAATGGCTCGGCCCATGATCTGGCGTTTCCGAGGGCGGGGTCCCAAGTCGGGAGCTGTTTCTGGGGCTGGGGGGGCGGTATCGAGGAGGGTTGTTAATTTGGACGAGAGGGATTGGCGCTCCGCTTCCTTGGCGAGGCGTTTTGCTTCACCTTCTTCGTTACTTTCCTCATAGCATACCGAATCTTGCTTGGGCGTTTGCCCTTCGGCATCTGCGGGAGCTGCTGGGGGATCTGACTTGCTGCGGGATGAGACAGACTTGGCGGGAGAGGGCGGCTTGTTGAGAGATGCCTCGGAGAGTTCTCTCAGGGGGTTATCGACAAGCTGAGTGCGCGCTGTGTGGAAGTCTGCTGACGTAGTGGGCTCATGGCGGACGATTGAGCGGCGTTTGTGTTCAAGGGCGGATGAGCCGTTGTCAAATGCTGCTGTGTCGATGCCCCCCGTAGTGGCTGATCTAAAGTGCTTCGATGTGGTGTCCCCAGGAGTTGGTTCCGAATGATTACGTTGCAGAGGCTTCTTCGTTGCTTGCCCCAGCGTCTCTGTCTTTGACTCTTTCTGGTAATGCCTTCGTAGTTCGGGGAAGATGTAGGCATCAAAGGGGATGTTGCGGCCCGTAAGGACGCACTCCCATAGCCATTCTGCGGAGACCACGGGGACACTCCAGCTCAGGGCGAGTTTGAGCTTCTCCTTGCGCATGGCGGCGAGCGACTTGCAGACGAGCACACTGGCATTCTTGCGGAATTGCTCATCATAGCGAGCGCCGAGCTGAGTGACTGCCCTGGATACCTGACTTAGTTCGATGCCAGTGAAGGCGGCGCTGCAGATGGTGAGGTCCGCGAAGCCCGGGATGGGAAAGTCAGCAAAGGGCCGGCCAAGGACGTGCTCCCGGGGTTGGAAAAAGTGCCTGTTATGTAGACACCTTTCAATGTAGAACTCAGTGACGACGCTCATACTGTCCTTTGGCAACTGGGGGTGGGTGTTGGGTTTGGATGTTTGGGGGACGATGAGTATACGGTAACAGGATTCGTCCGAGGATGAGCTGGATGCTGCTTCGTTGAGTGAAGAGGCAATTGTACCGCCCAGTGTTGTTATCGTCTGCGCCAGGACATCTTTCTTTTTACTGTTGAAGCCATGGATATAGAAAGTGCTGCTGGAAAAGATGCCCTGATTCTCCTCAGGTTTCTTCATCTCTTGGCCTCGGGGCTGATGATCGGCTTGCTCCAAGGACTCATTGGGTAGCTGATTCGCAAATGAGTTGGCCCTTGAGTCTGGTCGGCCGAGAATATCTCCCCACATGCTGTCTTGTTGATTATTCAGCCTCATGCTAGCTGTCTTACGGAGTTTGCGCATGCCCTCTTCTGGTGCATTCAGCACTCCTGATCGAGACCGCTTCCCAAGAGAAAGTCTGTCCCGCTTTATCCAAGCACCAACGCCTTGTTCGTCAGCCGGTAGCAGCGGGTCGAACTTCTCCTCATCCAGAATCATACCCCTCTCCACGCTCTTCGTGAGCCACTCCAGCGTCACAGTCTTGACGCCCCAAGACTTCGCGGCCGAGAACTTCTTGCCCTCAGGCTTACTGACGATGAGATGGGTGCACTTCCTAGTGAGATCGCCCGAATACCGTCCGCCGTTGGCCGCCACCGTTTCTGCGATTTCGTCCCGCTGGTCGCCGAAGCCGGTCAGGCAGATCAGCAAAGAGTCTCTCCCTTGCGGATTCTGCATGGCGCCGAGGTTGGCGCCGCGCAGCTCCAAGGGCTTTAGACGGTGCTCGTTTTCCAGTTTTAGGAAATCAATCTCCTCGTCCTTCATCCAGAGATCGTTAAGGGCATCGATCCACACCGCGTCCATAGGTCGGACATCTTGTCGCTCGCGTGCCACATGTCGGTACTTGGGGGTGTCGTAGTCGCCAACGATGAGATGTGTAGCCGCTGGTGTCAGATCCTGCATGTGCTTGCCGCCAAGGTCTATGACCTTTCGTTCAATATCTTCCTATTCCCATCTGGATTAGCAAGCAAGTTAAATCTTTTGGTGGGTAGATGTTGGGTTGAAACCGTCGTACTCTCTGCTCAGGAGGGATGCTGGTGCAGCAAACGACGAAGCCCTTCAAGGGTTCTTGAGGATCGATCTGAAAAGACCCATCGTCGGCTGGATCCAAAGAGGCCATGCTGCCATATCAAAGGCAGGAAATCGGTTGATGGTTGTCGTGCTTGAAGTGCTGCACTTTTTGTCGTTCCAAATATCGGTCTTCCAAACGTGCTATCAATCAACGCGTCGCGGCTGCAAAACCGCGTCCAGCGCTGCAGCACCAATTTTTAATGGGCTGCATAACGTCATTTAGCTCCCTGCAGGCAATGGTGGGGTTGCGCTTGACACCTAAAGTCCAAGATCACACTGTATTTCGGGAGTCGCGGTCGCTATTACCGTCCGGGACTCCCCCAATACTGGCAGCTATCCACAGTGTTAGCACAGTGCAGCATCCAGCGTATAATCCAAGCTTCGTCTGGAGGTATGGGGTCAACGCCTCTCACAGCCTCGCTATCTCACCCTCCATACATCTCAACGTCCGACTCATATATCACACCGCACGCACCCACGATGCCGCAGCCTTCATCCACCACTTTGAGGCGGCTTATCAGCCAATTTAGCGAGCTTACGGGCGCCTCGGAGCGCACCGCCACCAGGGTATGTTTCGAATCAATGGCACCCAAGCGTAACAGGTGACGGACAAAGTTCACCACGAGCTGCTTCCCGAAGCCTGCCCCGCCCCCTCCTGTCTTGGACCGTCCCGTCGCATGCCACAGCCCTTCGCGGGTTTACCTCCGTGTCACACGAGCTTATGTCTACATGGACGCGCCCGTTGGTCTTTCATGTGAAGATGTGTGCCTTGCTACATGCACAAACTTGGCTTCCTTCGGGCTGGGTGCGCGCTATGAGTGCCCTGGGTTTGGAGGCAGCTCAGGGGCGTGTTGCTCCTTTATTTGGGAAATCCTATACTGATTATGTTGGTGTACAGTACCTCAAATCCGCAGGCTATAAGATAACTGAAGCTATTGAAGCGTAAGTAAACCGTGCTATAAGCTCAACCGTTTCTGGACCTCATGTGACTGCATCTGAATCTGCCGTCGACCCTTCTTATTCCCTGGACCCCGATTGGATCAAGCTGAGCGGCTACCTTGATACCTCGAAGAGTTTCTAGGCATCGTGAAATATCCTTGGAGCAGCGGCTGTCTCAGCATCTCAGTCCCAAGTGCCGAAGAGTGGGGGTTCCCCGATGAAGCAGCTGTTGTTCAGCTCCCTAGGGAGTACGGCCGAGCCGCGCCGAGGGAGTCCTGAAACAAATCACCAACAACCAGTTTAATTAATCAGAAATAAGATGTTTGGCCTCTGATCATGGATTTCCCCCCCAGGAGCCAACAACGTGTCGTTAGATGGCCTCTAGTTGCAAATTGAGCCGCACCGGAGACCAATCCATCTAGGTCAAAGAACGCCATAATACACCAATACATACCGCACACCGGGAAAGAAGAGGAATGGGCTGGCGTAGTATGAGGTCTCATCTGACCTCGAAGGTCATGCAGAAAATCCCAACCTCCAAGCAGTCGCGAGAGCTACGGACCAACATCACAGAGCATCAAGGGTACAAACATGGAGACGGGGAAACAGCTAGTTATGGCTGCCATGAATGGGATCTTAAGATGCAGACACATGAGCACGGAGACTAGGGCTGGTAAATGTAGAAGAAAGCTAACGTGACGCATAGATATTATGCTACTGCTGGCGATTCGAGGAAATCAGCACACGTAGAAACCGGGTTGAACACGCTGTTCGAATCATTACGAGGTCAGTCGTTTGAATATTTAAATAATTTTTCGTTTGGCTAAAAAGCTCGTAGATGCGGACAATGACGGCAAAGACCAGTTGGAACTAGATTCGACGATGGATTACCTAGGGAACAAGTTGGGCGTCAGCCTAGAGAATGCCGAGCTCTTCGTAGCCCTCGAAGTTGTACAAGCGCCGGCTATCGGTGAAATTACCCGTCAAGGCTTCGTTGAGGGATGGAGAGCCGTCTCGTAAGTTCTGGCATGGATAGTATACTGTGACGAAAGCTGACGATTCTAGTATCCAAGAAGGTACCATTGAGGCTCAGGCTTCGTGTATCAAGTCTGCAATCGACAACTTGGGGCAGGATACAGCTCTCTTCAAGAAAGTCTACAGGCATGCCTTTGTCGCTGGAAGGGAACGCGACCAGAAGGCCTTGAGTCTCGAGAACGCCCTTATTTACTGGAATATGCTCTTCTCTAAGCCGGGAATGTCATGGGTCAGCAAGAATTATGACTGGTTATCTCTTTGGAAGGAGTTTCTGGACGAGAAGTGGACACGCTCCATCAGCAAAGACATGTGGAACATGACTCTAGAGTTTGGTCTCAAAGCCATGCAGGACGAATCACTGTCTTTCTGGAGCGAGGATGGTGCATGGCCTGGCGTGATCGATGATTTTGTTGAATGGTGCCGTGGTCGGGGCATTGGTAAGCCAGAGTCGATGGATGTAGAAGAAGAAGAGTCTTGATATTCTTGAAACCCCAGTGAGAGTTCACGACGGGTTTGGTGTCAAACTTGTCGTGATGAAAGGTAGTCTGCCCATGAGGGAAGTCGATGGCAGCGGATTTACATTGAGAAAGCTACATCAGCACCCAGATCAATGACTTATGATATATATGCGGGACTTCGAGAAGCAGTTCGAGGGCAGTCCAGATCGCGGTACGAAAACGTATGCTCATTCAAGTTGGACATCAATCCACAGCCGCTCAAGTCTATCAAGCAGCATCTTTATACACTGCATTACCTTTCAATGCCATTTTTTCTTTGGTATGATGATATAACACTCCCATATCCTACACGTTCCCATTGACAGCCATGGCCCTCGTTTAAATCTCATTTACAGTAGTCCTCCACTTGGGGGCCCCGAACCTCGATAGTGTCTCCAGCTTGCCGTCGCCGAGCTTGACGTGCGCCGACCGAATCATCCTGGGCTCCAGGCGCAAGGTTTTGCGCAGTTCCGCATGCACCTTGGAAGAGGCATCATAGCGCATGGCGAAGTAGTGTCCGTGGGTGTGGCGCATCTGGTGCACCGTCAGGGGCTTGGGCAGGGCGAAGACGCCCCAGTTCGAGAGGCCGCGGACGACGCCTCCGTTGGTGAGGATGAGGGAGCCGACAGTGTTGGCGATTCTGGGGGGGGAGGAGCGTGTGTGTTAATTGGTCTGCTGTTCGTGGGACGTGCGTGAGGATGGTGCGTACTCTTTGACCTCTACGAGGTTGCCCGGGCGGACCTATGCTTTGTCAGTTTTGAAGTATTGAGCGGATGGCGCAAGGCCAGATAGGGTTCGTACGATTGCTATGAGTTCATAAAGCATGGTTGTGGCGGCATCGAGCGTCTTTCCCGTCGAGGCGTTGGCGATGGGCAAGGCTCCAGACGGATCTTGCTGAGCGTTGGATGTTACGGATCTCGAAATTTTGGGCAGGGGTCATAGGGCGCCGAAGATTTGCCGCCAATGGCCGGCTCCTACTTGTATGTCCCGACCGAAACGGAAGATGGCAAGGTGGGGGGGGGTCTTCATGGTGGGATACATAGCGGCATGTAGTATGTACGTACTCCGTACTCCGTACTCGTCTAAAACAATCGGGTGAGTGAGGTAGGTGTTGACATGTCTTCAATTAGATTACAAAATATTCTTTTAGATATGGTACAATGCGGAGCATTTCTAGAGGCGCTCCTTGGATAAAGCCTGCCATATGCCCCAAGGCAGCCTCCACCCTGGGCTTTTGATGCTAAAAGGGTCGAAATTGGCCTTTTCAAGGTTTTGCAAATACACACTCGCGGGAACGGCCTCTAGCAAGGTCCCAAAGCCCTGCTTGAGCTCCTTGGCAGTATCGCTTTCTCTTTGGTCGTACACGTGCTCGCCCTCCCCTTGGTGTTCGAATTCGTGCCCAGGATCCTCGCCCGCTTTTAGTCGCTTGAGCATCTCTCGCGCTGTGATGAGGTGGTCGTTTGCCCTCGTGGCTACTTTAAAGATTGCGTCTTGTAAACCTGGGGCGTTGGGCCCTTGACGGAATACTTCCTCTTCTTTAACGCCCTCCTCCGCCATGACGTCGAGGGGTAGTAGGAGGGCCGGTTCCCGGGGGTTAGGCACCTCACCGTTGGGCGTCTTGATCCGCTGAGCCGGCGCCGCGAGGAGGGGCACACCCCTCAGAACGGCAACGATACCAACCGCCTTTCCGATATGGCTTGCAAGGTGATCAACGTGCATAGACTTGAGGGGCAGACCAGCCAGGGCCGCATACATCAACGTCGAATACGTGTTTTCGGCATACTCCTCCAGGGAAGCAAGGCTCTGGTGCGGGCGATTGTCCATGTACCTTTCCCTCGTCCTGACGAGCCTCGAGACCCAGAACTTGATGCTCTTGCCGCTGGCAACGCTTTCCGTGCGCTCCTCCAGCTGGCGCAGGCTCTTGTGCAGGAGGATGCAGATGGGCTCGCGCGGCGGCGCGCCGGCAAACGTCTTGTCGAGGGACTCCTGCCAGAACTTGATGCGCAGGGCGCCAATGGTGGGGCTGGAGACGATGTCGGGCAGGCGAACGAGCTCGAGGTTCAGGGTGCGGAGGGCCGCATACGTGTCCTGGATCGGAGGGGGCACGAAGCGCCGTAGCAGGTGCGCATCGTAGTCGCTGGTCCTGCAGAGGTTTGCGTGAGCGAAATGTCTCGTTTCTTCTTGCAAGTGCTGCGGGAGGTGGCGTACTGGAGCTGCTTCAAGCAGTAGTTCCTCGCCGAGGCGACATCTGCGTCGGTCACGTAGCCCCTACGAGAGGCATAGACAAGCCTGGTGAGGCCATTGCCTACGAGACGAGGCCGATTCATCCAGAACGACTGTCCGTACCTGTGATGGGTGAATTTTACATGAGGATTTTCTTAGTACCCCATATTAGCAAGCTGGGGGTTTTTGGGGAGCTGGAAAGATGGTCCGTGCTATTGGTGTAAAACTGACGTAAAGGATATGTACCTTAACTTACCTTGCTCCGTGGCGCAACCACCTATCACATAACACTGATTTCTACTCTAATAAAAAAAACTACATATATATTCGAAATATTTTCATTAATATCAATATCATTGAGATAGTCTCTCAAATTATTCACTCCCCCTTTTTCCAACTCCTTCCATCCGGCATTGAACTCCTGCTGGAGGAGACTGAATACATCGCTCGGATTGGACCATTGTGATCGGAATTCGTATGGAGGTGCGTTGCGCCGTTGAGGTTTAATGCCCGCCGTAGAGACAGCGTTTGAAGAGGCACCATACTACTACAGGATCAGCGGAAAGCCCACTCGTTGAGACTTCCAAATATGGACTTGAAGTTATAGGCAACTGGACACTATGCTTATAGGTATATCATCGTCTTGAAAAGATGTGAAAAAAAGAAGCAAGAAAAATCTCGTCTTCAAATCTATAGGGTTCACCCCCACACCCGTCACTCTCGGCGAAAAACCACTAATACGCCGTATTGGTGGCTTGTCTCGGCGCTCCTGAGACCACTAGGAATATTTATATTTCACAGATCGATCACCTACCCTATTTTCGCAACGTGCCTCGGAATAGAAAAGCGGATGACGGAAAAGGCAGTCATGTTCCCGCCGCGGTCGTGGCGCCGCTGGAATCGCAAGACGTTCAACAAGTCTATTAGGATCTGGATGGATAACACTGACCTGACTAAAACTGGGTTGGCAGCTTCAGCGGGGCTCTTTAACGGCTCGAGGCTTATTGTCATCAGATGAATTATGTATTTACGCCGTCCCTGCTGGACATTATAGATGTGGGTTCCGTAATGCAAAAAGCTACATATTATTTACTACTCTGACATGCTTGGCATTTACCGATGATCAAGTTGTCGAATGACGTCGAAAATGAGCGTCAAGGACGCGGTCACATGACCACTATACGCGGATCAGCGCGTCCCTCGGAAAGCGCGTCTCCCCAACGCCACCATGGAAAGAGGCAAGCACAAAGCTCATCATATTCAATGACCCCAAGCGACGATGGATATGGGATCTTCGCCGGAGCCTCCCGCGAAGAAGCGGAGGTTCTTTCACGACCCGGTTGAGGCATCCTCTGATCCTGCACTCTTGAGCCCCCGGGGCAGCAGCCCTCCTAATCACAAGAGCCGAGAATTCAAGCAAGAGGACGACGTAAAGGCCGAACCACATGTCTCGGATTCGATCGACGAAATTGCTGAGCATCCTGGGCAACCGGAACTTGAGCCTGAGAGCTCCGTGTCGTTCGATCAGGATACATTCGAGAGCTTCGTCGGTGACAAGGTCAAACCAGAGATCATGAAGGCGATTCGGGATCACTGCGGAGATGATTTAGAGCGAGCAGTCAACATGTACTTCGACGGCACATACAAGCGTTTCCTGAAAAAGTCCCCGGCGCTGGGATCCTTCATTCGGACACCCTCGAACCCTAGAAACGGCAGCTCAAACATGACCGCAGAATCACCGACGCCTATTCCGATCCGACGAAATATACCACATATGAGATATATTGGGGCTTTTGGAGCCGAGGGATGGGCAACACGAAGTAGTGCGAATGTTCTCAAACACGGCGACATCGTCAAGATAGAGCGGCAAAAAATCCAGCCGCCTGCGAGCAGCAAGGGAAGAGGCAACAACACTGCTGCAGCAAGGCGTGTCGATGTCATTGTGCGTTTCACTAGTCAGAGCGGCATGGAAATCGGACGACTGGCGAAGGATACAGCCAACTGGGTGTCTACGCTCATTGATCAGAAGGCCTGCAAGTTCGAGGGGACCTGCGTTTACGCCCCTGAGCGATTGAGAACCAACGATACTGTATTCCTTCAACTCAAATGTTTCCTTCTGAACTCGGCTTTCTTCAGTCGCGACTTCCGGCCGGCGGATGATTCTTATACAGATCCTTTCCAGAGGGGCGAGACTCAAGATGAGAAAGAGCTTAGGCAGCGTCAGACAGCTTTCGTGAGATTATTCCAGGAGATTAATTTGCAGCCTACGGCTTCCAATGCTCATTCAAGAGACGCCCGGACGGGGCTGCTCAAAGCGGCAGAGATGGACGAGCAGAAAGTCAAGGAGAATAAATTGGTATCCAACGGCGCTCAACCAGGGTCATCTGCGTCCTCGGATATCGAAGAAGAAAAGGAGCTAGAGCAAGACCAGCTCGATGCCTTGTATCAAAAAGCGCAGTCCTTTGATTTCAACGCCCCCGAAGCCGAGCCCGCCGATACCTTTTCCATGGAACTGAGAGCATATCAGAAACAGGCGTTGTATTGGATGATTGCCAAGGAAAAGGACCAAAAGAGCGAGAGAGAGACATCTATGCATCCTCTTTGGGAGGAGTACACTTGGCCGCTCAAGGATGTCGATGACAAGGACTTGCCATCTGTAGAGGGCCAAGAAAAATTCTATGCCAATCCTTACTCGGGCGAACTGTCTCTGGATTTCCCTGCCCAAGAACAACACTGTCTTGGTGGCATCCTAGCAGACGAGATGGGTCTTGGAAAAACTATCCAGATGCTCAGTCTCATGCACTCGCACAGATCAGAGATTGCCCGACAGCGTCTACATTCAGGGTTCTCCAATGTCAATCAATTACCACGGCAGTTGACGAACTCATCCAACGTACTTGATGCGCCGTGCACAACGCTTGTAATCGCCCCCATGTCTCTATTGTCACAATGGCAGAGTGAAGCACTCAAGGCGTCAAAGGAAGGCACAATGAAGATTGAGCTTTATTACGGAGCTGAAAAGAGCAATAACCTGCAAGCACTTTGCTGCACTTCCAATGCCTCTAGCGCCCCTGACTTGGTGATCACTAGCTACGGCATTGTGTTATCGGAATTCAGCAGCATACAGGCAAGGGGAGGTGGGAAATCGTTCCATAACGGCATCTTTTCACTCAAATTCTTCCGTGTCATCCTAGATGAGGCGCATCATATCAAGAATCGAGCTTCCAAGACGGCCAAAGCGTGCTATCAAATTGCTGCGGAACATCGATGGTGCCTGACTGGTACGCCAATCGTCAACAGGCTCGAAGATCTCTTCAGCTTAGTTCGTTTCCTCGGCGTGGAGCCGTGGAATAACTTTTCCTTCTGGCGGACATTTATCACGGTGCCATTCGAGTCGGGGGAGTTTATGCGCGCTCTTGACGTAGTGCAGACGGTTTTAGAGCCGTTGGTGATGCGTCGTACGAAAGACATGAAGACCCCAGACGGCCAGCTGCTGGTTTCTTTGCCGCCAAAGCAGATTGATATTGTCAGTGTCGAGCTCTCGGAGACTGAACGGGAGGTCTACAACTACATTTTCACCAAAGCAAAGAGTACATTTTCCAGGAATATGGACGCCGGCACTGTAATGAAGGCATACACGACGATTTTTGCACAAATTTTGCGGTTACGGCAGACATGTTGTCATCCTGTTCTGGTGCGGAATCGCGATATCGTGGCAGACGAGGAAGAAGCGGCCGCAGCGGCGGATGCAGCAGCAGGCCTAGCAGACGATATGGATCTGGACACTCTGCTGGCGCACTTTACGACAGCTGTCGATGAAGCATCCAAAGACAGCAGTAATCAGGCGTACGGGGCTCACTTCCTAGGCGAAATTCGGGATGAGGCTGAAAAGGAGTGTCCCTTGTGCTTTGAGGAGCCGATGAATGACCAGCTGGTGACTGGCTGCTGGCACTCGGCTTGCAAAACCTGTCTCCTTGACTTTATGAGGCACGAGTCGGATCACAATCGTGTGGCCAAATGCTTCAACTGTCGAGCACCGCTTAATAAGCGGGACTTGTTCGAGGTCGTCCGCCATGATGAGCTAGATCCTCTCTCGCGGAAGCCCAAGATCAGCCTGCAACGTCTTGGTTCCAATACCTCGTCTGCCAAGGTCGTGGCGCTTCTGTCTGAACTCCGAGCTCTTCGAAGAGAGCATCCTAAGATGAAGTCCATCATATTCTCACAGTTCACGTCTTTCCTATCACTCATCGAACCCGTTCTTGAGCGTGCAGGAATCAAGTTTCTGCGTCTCGACGGGTCCATGGCGCAGCGTGCCCGAGCTGCAGTATTGGAAAAGTTTACAGAAGCAAAAGGCTTCACGGTGCTGCTCATGAGTCTGAGAGCTGGTGGTGTCGGTTTGAACCTGACAAGTGCGGGTAGGGTGTTCATGATGGATCCCTGGTGGAGTTTCGCTGTTGAGGCGCAAGCTATTGATCGTGTTCACCGCATGGGGCAGACGGACGAAGTCTTGGTGAAGCGATTCATTGTCAAAGAAAGTGTGGAGGAAAGAATGTTGAGGGTTCAAGAGAGGAAGAAGTTCATGTGAGTGTCCCGTTACCATGATGCATGCATATAACGACTAACTGTCCCCGCAGAGCCCAGTCACTAGGCATGATGAGTGACGAAGAGAAGAAGAGGCAACGTGTTGAGGATATAAGAGAGCTTTTGAGCTAAACGGACTGAGATGTATAAAACAAATGACACGGGCAACAGCATTGGGATGGAGTTCTGGAGCTGCAAAGCATTGCTATAACAGCGTTGGCCTTTAAAGGCAACTGCCAAAAATATTGTGATTATGCGCATACTTGATTTATGGAATAAAAAAAAAGCATAGGAGGGAGAGCGTTGAGGAGATTTAGTCCGGCGCGGTGAGCTTGCCGATGGAGGTGACGCGACGACTTGTAGCACCAACTTTGTGCAGACGCAGCCGCGAACACGTCCAGCAGTGATTCACAGATGCTTATGTGCTTGTACCTTGTGCCACAAGGCCTGCGCCGCATGGGTTCGTGCCACACTGCGTTTATCAAGACAGACCGCTTCGACGGCATTGATCATTCATACCTCTCACATGAGTTGTTGATTGCAGCTTTAACGTCAAGTCAACGTGAGAGATCTGTTCACCAAAAAGCAATGGTTACACCCTGACGGCAGCTTGCCCAAGCCGTGTAATCAGCCCAAGGCGTTGGGATGGCGAGAGCTGCCACAGTTGCGCCCGGATGCCTCGTTCCCTGGTGTTGCCCAAACTCCAACAAAGATTGTGTGGACAAGGTTGATTCACGCATCAAAAGTGTTTGGCACAAACGCTCCCCGAGGGACTCATGTGAGCTGTTCAAACTGCCCATGGCGCGGCAGACCTCTTGTCGTTCAAAGCGTTTGCCCAAGGGAAAGAAAGAAAGAAACTGCGGCCGCGCCCTGTGATACTGATTCAGTGATGGCTTCGTCTAACGGCTTATACGGTTTGCGTTTTGCGGTTTGGAGATTGGCTCAGGTGCAAGCGGACTCGGTGCGCCGAGGCCTTGTGGATGAGATGTATATATATATATATATATATATATATATATATAAAGGGATGAGCATATCGTCTTTTCTCGAAAACTCAGTCCTCAGTATCAACAAGCATCCTGAATCGAACAGATACAAGTATTCATCCTGGTCATTACCAAAAACAAACACAACACAAGCAAGGCGTTCATCACAACTCCTCCTCATCTTCAATCTCATCTCCAATCTCATCACCAATCTCATCTCCAATCTCATCTCCAATCCAAAAAAAGAGAAAAGGAAAGATGGCTCCAATTCAACTCCTCGACACCAACTCCAAGTCGGATGACTTGAAGAGGTTTACATTGCAACGCCGAGACCAAGAGTCCACGACACTTACTGTTGGCCTGACCTTGGGCATCGTCTTTTTCGTCGTCTTCCTCTTCCTGGTCTGTTACTTTACAGCCAGTAAAAGTTACGTCTCTGATGCCAGTAGCAAGAGCAAAGACAAAAACAAGAAGAAGAAGGAGAAGAAGGAGAAGCAGAAAAAGGAAGAAAAGGAAGAAAAGGAAAAAGGGGACAGGAGGGATAGGAGGGACAGGACGGGGGATAGCAGAAGGGACATGTCATCCAACAGGAGTGAGCAGCAGCCCAGACGCAACAGGAGTGAGCAACCCAGGCCCAACAGCAGTGAGCCGAGGCCCAACAGAACAGAGTTTCTTGACGACAGACACTACCACCATCGGCTTCAGGTCCAGCAGCCGTGGGGAGAAGCCCCCCCGGTCATCCAAGAACCACCGCCGGCCCGGAGGAGAGACCACCGTGATCCAGCCAACTTTCAGCCACTACACCGGATGGATGCGCCGTGGATCGAATCGGATAGGGGAAGCGAAGCTGGCTCGGACGACAGAGCAGGAGGAGAAGAGCAGCCCCATCAGCAAAGGTGGACAGAGTATTTTAACCCCATGAACGCGATGCCCTGGCCCTTTGGGGGACATGGAGGAGGGCATTGAGGGTGCACCTTGTCACTGCCATAGCTCTTGGAGTTAATAAACAGGAACATTCACGGAGAGAGGCGCAAATATGATGATGATGATGACGATGATGATGAAGAAGAAGAGAAAGATGTTTTGATCGACTTTGAACATGTAGCCGGAACTATTTCATAACTTCGTATGCACATAACGAGTTCATACCCAATATCAAGACTGATTGCGCCCCGAACACCATGCATGTACCCAAACAATAGACTGATGTTTGATATCCAATTCCAACGCCAAAATAAGAAATGAAAGAATAAAAGAAAAGAAACACAAAAAGAGCCAATTCAGAGAAAGTCAAAAGAGCTGTCGAGAAGAAGAAGAAGTAAATATACAATAGGTAGAGAATAGGAAAAAAGGGATTTCAGAGAAACTCTGATCTCCGATCTCTGATGAGGATGAGGGTAAAGTACCAGAAAACAAGGTACATGTTAGCCCTCAGCTGGCTTGCTTTCCGGTTGTCCGCCGCTGTTCTTGGAGCTCTTGCTGCTCGTAGACTTCTTCCGCCCGTGATATCGACCGTTGTGGTGGTTATGTCGATGCTTCTTCCTCTTCTGGTACGTCGCGAGAATGGATTTTCTGTAAAAGTAGCAGAAGAGGATCATGAGGATGATGAACCCTCCAATCACGACGCCGACGATGACGCCCGTCTTGATGTTGGCATTCTCGGTCCCATTGTCTGAGAATTGCCGCTTGATCAAGGCTTCTGTCGGGCCATCATGTCGTGGTGGTGAGTGAGGAGCGTGCCTCCGTACGTCGTTGAGTGGGATATACATCTACGTGTATGTTGTATGCGACGGCGACACTCGGCGAATGAGAGGAGAAGCAAGCAGCACGTTTTCTTTTCCAGTTCGATTGCAGGGCGTTATGCACGGGACTAGTCACAAGTCTTTACTCAGGAGCAGCAGCAAAGAATTGAGCAAGAAGAAGTGACAAGATTTCGGGGGGTAAGAAGTAGAAGAAGACGAAGACGAAGAAGTAGAAGAAGAAGGAAGAGGAAGAGGAAACTTGTTCGGCAAATGGAAAAAAGGGACTTACAAGTACTAGCCCTCGAGGAACAGTTGAACTGCATGGTTGACGACGGGCCGCTGCGAGCGGGAGGGGGTACCAGCGTGCTAGAACGCACGCATCGTATTGCAGCCGGCCGAAATGGAAATGGTGATGAAAATGGTTCGTAGGGTGTCGGGGGCTTGACGTATCACAGAGGAGCCAGGGTCGCTTGGTGTCGCTTGGTGTCGCTTGGTGTTTTTGAAGGTAGCAGCAGCTAGATATGCGCAATGAGGCGGGTTGGTGGATGGATGGAGGGGGAATCCCAATGGATTGGTTGGGCATACTTGTAATGGGGGGGCCGAGATTGTCTCGTGACCATGAGGGACAAAGCAAGACGTTTGATTCGATTCTTCTTTTTACCTTTTTTTCCGAGGACCTTACGAGGACCCTTTTCCCGCTCGCGGTAGTGGCGTGAGCTGTAAGTGAATGTCAATGTAGCTTTAGAAATGCCCGAATGAGAGGCAATTCGTGTTGGCTGTACCGCAATGACATGATGCACGGTATTTTAGATGATGAAGCTTGTCCATAACTGTGCTATAAACCATGACAAAAAGTGCTGGCCCATTGGGTGTTGGCTGGTACCTCGCATTTCGTCCATCACGTCTCGAAAAAAGGAGGGATCATCATCACATATTATCGAATTGGGCAAACAAAGTAAAAAAAAGAACGGGGAAGAATAAGGGACCAAGAGAACTGATGGGGGGAAGTGGGAGAGCGGAGAGGGGAAGAGTGAGACGATATGTGTGATATCTGCAGGTCCTCTTGCATCATGCAGGACAACTCATCGCTTGTTCTTTCCTTTTTTTTTTTTTCCTTTTCCCTCTCTCCTTCCCCCCTCATTCGGGGTGGTTGGCGCCTGCCGGTGCCGTGTCACTGGTTGCGAGGTTGCAGCATGAGGGGCCCTTATTTGGTGTGGTTATTTTTTTTTACCCTTTTTGCGAGACTTCCTTACCACACATGGGATGGATGGTTTGATGCTAATAGACACTTTTTTATACCGAATGTATTCACAGACATGCAATGCAGGCTGGGGTCGCGGCGCCTATCATACGCTGCTAACTACCACCACCCCTAATCTAGCTCACCAAACTCCGCAGTCTATGAACCCACGTTGCATGATGAATGGCCGAAGGGGTGTTTGCGTATGGGTTTAGGCAAAAAAAAAAAAAAAAAACCCGTTTTAGTATGACGATGGTCAAAAGGAGGAGGAGCTGGCTGATAAGACGGATCAGCCAGCTGTCAAAGATAGGGAAGATCTCATCCGTGCGTGCGTGTACACGTAGCTTTGATGGTAGGTAAAGTAATCAATCGCAAGTTGTCCAGAGGGATGATCGAGGTTCAAAAGGAAAATAGATCGTGAACATGTGGCTCAGGAATAATGGAGAGGCGGGACAACGGGAACTATTGCTACGCTTTTGTTTCAACAACACGTTGCTAGGGCGGTTCGCTGTCAATGATGATCGTTTTAGCGGTCTTGATCGCTGTAAATCATGTTGATTGGGGCCCTAGGGTGCTAGAAGTTTTGTAGTTGTAGATGTTCCAAACGATGACTATTAGGTAGTGCCTGCCTCGTCTAAGACTTGTCCAAGTAATGTACAAGTATACAGAGTACCCGTAGTCACAATTCTTCAAACAACCATATACCTATAAGTAGCAAAAGGAAATATCGTGGGCAAATCCATTTCGACGACGGCGCTTTTTTTTCCGATTGTCATTTCAGCACGCAATGCGAACCCCGGAGTCCGGGTCCGTGGCCGGCCAAGGCCAAGGCCAAAGACATCGCACCAACCGCCCCCCTTGTTCCCTTGTCCACCAACCTCATGGTCCACTCGAGCCCATTGTCGGCGGTCGCAAAGTGATTCCGCACAAGCCCACCAACTCGATGCATTGTCTGTTCTCATCGCTCCCACCTGGGAGTCTTTCCTTTATGCTTATATACTCCGTAGTTGTATATACATATATGTAGATACCATAAACCTATCCATGCACTTGGAAATGGGCGAAAAGCAATTAATACCCAAGCCGACTTGCATACTCCGTACAGAGTATACACATATTGTGCGGTCGAATCCGAGCAACCACTGTATAAACTCCGTATTAATCGGTGGCAAAGAACAAGCCCCCTAACCAGCGTTTCACCCCCTTGCATCAACATCAAACAAAGTAAAGAGCTAAACCAGAACAAACTCCACAACCCTTCTACGCGACCCCGAGCCAATCACATCGCGCTAAATGGGTAGTAGTTAAAGGCCTTCTTCTTCTTGACATTCATTCGGGCGGACTATTAGATTGTTCCCCCCTACTCCGTACAAGTACCTAATTTGCTTCAAAAAGGGAATCTCGGAATCTCCCCCACCACCCCCTGCTCGCTAATGTAGCAGCCCGTTCGTTCTCGGCATTGAAAAGAAGCTTGGTTATTAGGGGGTTTTTTTGAGGCTGACGACGACTAGGGTCCTTCGATATCGCGATGATTCGTTTTATTAGTGGCTTTTGCATTTCTTTCCTTTCAACAACTTTGTCTTTTTATACGTTCATTTGCTCGTCCTTGTTGTACATACGCAAAAAAAAAAAAGAAGAAGAAGAAGAAAGCCCCTTTCGAGTCGGGCGTGTCCATCATTTTTTTCTTGTCAATCTATTTCGCGAGAGATATTGACAATCTTTCGTTCATTAATTGGTAATTTCGCAGTTCAAACTCGTTCTCGTTAATTGTTTTAATCCCATCTTGTCGCTTGGACGCCGCTTCGACCGAGTACGGGGATTTGACATCCTCTCCTTAAAAATTATCGAGCAATAACCTTCATTGTAAATTCTTTTTTGAGCTCAATGATGAAGTCGGCCCTGTCATAATCCATTCATCCATTCGCTTGTATCTTCTCAAAGGAGAAAAAGGCAGCAAAGTTGGTTCAGTTGGAAGCGTTCTTTGCATACGGTCTTCAACATCGGGCCTGCCCATCATCATGGCCCTGACCAAAATAATCCTCGCCCTTGGCCTCATCAACCAAGTACATTCGTGGCCTCAGCTCCCTCACGACGACAATGTTGGCGCCCTCACTCTTCCCGTCATCCCCGCGACTCGTCGCTCTCTCCCGACGTTTGACGAGGCGAACGAGTCGGTTGGTACACTGCATATCCCGGCAGCGCACCGCCGCGCTCTCCCGGTAGATGATGGCCCTGTGGGAGCTCTGACACTTCCTGTCATACACGCCACTGTGCCTGGCCTCGTCAAGAGGGGCGTCGAGATGCAGCTCGAGAACAGGAGCGATGTTGCCTACTACGCCCAGTGTAAGTTTCATTGCCCCTGACATATATATATATACATATATTTGTACGCACAAGAGAGATAAAAAGGCACCAACCAGGCCGCTGACTTGATTCAGTGCAGTTCGGTACGCCGCCGCAGAGCATCTACGCCCAGCTGGACACGGGCTCCTTTGAGCTCTGGGTAAACCCTGACTGCAATAACCTATACACATTGTCGGACCAGAGCTTCTGCAACGCAATCGGGCAGTACGAGCCGTCCAAGTCGTCCACGTCCAAAAAGGTCGGCTCGTCATCCGAGCTGCGCTACGGCATCGGGGAGGCCTCGATAGACTACTACAGGGACACCATCGCTCTGGACAAGGCCGGCAACAACAAGCTCAAGGGCGTCCAGTTCGGCGTCGCGTCCGAGACGGAGGACCAGTTCGCCGGCGTGCTGGGCCTGGGCCACGGCAAGGGCGTCAACACAAAGTACAACAACTTCGTCGACGAGCTGCAGGCGCAGTCCATCACCAAGACCAAGGCCTTCTCCGTCGCGCTGGGGACAAAGGCCGAGGACGGGGGCGTCATCGTCTTTGGCGGCGTCGACACGGCCAAGTTCTCGGGCCCCCTGGCCGAGCTGCCCATCATCCCGGCCGACGACTCCCCCGACGGCATGGCGCGGTACTGGGTGCACATGCAGGGCATGGGCGTCACGTCCGCGTCCGGGAAGAGCACCAAGTGGGAGGGGACCAAGATGCCCGTCTTCATGGACACGGGCGCCACCCTCTCTCTGCTGCCGCCCGAGGTTGTCAAGAAGATTGCAAAGGATTTCGGGTCTTCCGGGCTTGACGACGCTGGCTTCTACACCATCGATTGCAAGCTGACGAGCAAAAAGGGCACCGTCGACTTTTACTTTGACAGTGTCAAAATTCAGGTGCCGCACCGAGAAATCATTCGGTCCTTTGGCGGCGGTTCCCCGAGCTGCTATCTGGGAATCATGCCCAGCGATGACTATGCTCTCCTTGGAGATACATTTCTCCGTTCAGCATATGGTATGTCTCCCTATCTATCTCTCTCTCCCCTTCAAATCAAAGAGATAAAAAGAAGAATGTTATACTAACAACAAACAGTCGTTTTCGACCTCGAGGCCGACATGATTCACCTGGCCCAGTATGAAAACTGCGGCTCAGAGGTCAAGACCATCAACAAGATCTCACAGCTCTCCGGAATGAAAGGCTCCTGCGGCGGCGGCAACTCATCCGAGGACGACGAGGATGCGACCACCACCTCGGCTGCCACCAAGCCTGCCACAAAGACAGCCACCGCCACACACTCGGACACTGAGACGGAGTCGCAGACGAGCGAGGCCAGTGGTCTTCCCACCGTGACTGACGATGCGCCTACGACAACGCTGGTCATGGTTGACCCCACGAGCAACTTGGACTCCGGTGACGGCTCATCGGAGACTGCGTCCGCGGATTCGAGTGGTGATGATGACGACAGCGCTGCTGCAAAGGTGGTCATGGGTTGGGGCGTTGGTATGAGCATCGGTGCTGTGGTGCTAATGATGCTGTAATCATATTGCCGATGATGCACAGAAGGAAGAAAAAGATTGTACAAAAATGTTGAAAGAAATATGTTCAGAAGAGCACAGGGAGCCCCTATTAGACATATTTTCAATATAATACTGGAAGAGTGAAGCGGGCTAAAGAATGATGGAACGTGAGACGCAGGGAAGGAGACAGACATCCTTATCAGAGACCTTATCGGAATCTTACCTACCCTGCTGTATAAGCATGTGATTGTATTCCAGACGATAATTTTGCATTCTTAAACAAGTTGTACATATATTGCAAATTTCTAATCTGTCATAACTAACACACGCCCCCCTTTCCTTCCCTTGTCAACCTTGGAGGCCGGAACTTATTTTACGCAATCTGCTTGACATACTGAGGGCCAGCGATATCCGAAGGAGCACCGAAGAAGTCGCCGGGCATGCTAGCCTTGAAAGCATCTGCCAAGCTGCCATCGACCTGGCGGCCAACGGCGACGAGACCCAGCTCACCCTCCTGGTTACCGACAAAAAGCTCGCTGCCGTCGTTGCCGATGGAGAACATCCTGGGTCGCAGGCCGCCGGTGGACGTGGAGCCGGCGAAGCGCAGCGTGGCGTCGGGCATGGCCTTGAAGTGTACGATGGAGTCGGTCTCGCCAGACAGCCGGTTGGAGACGTACAGGTCGACCATGTTGTCGGCGAGGACGATCTCGCCGGCGGCGGCACCCTCGGGGACGGCAGCGCCGTCGTCGCCAAAGGTGGAGTACTTGTTCTGCTCGGTGAACTTGATGCCCTCGGCGTCGGTGTACTCGACGGCGTAGACGATGACGGCGTTGCCCATCTCGCAGAGGAGCAGGTAGCGGTCCTCGCCGAAGAAGGTGCCGTGGCGGGGGCCGCAGCCGTCGTGCTGGACCTTGTGGGCGCTCGTCTGCTCGAAGGCGTCGTCCTTGGAGTCGATGACGAGGATCTCGTCGGTGCCGAGGTCGTTGACCAGGAAGAAGCGGCCGGAAGGGTCGAGCACGGCCTGGTGAGGGTGGGCCTGGTCCTGCTGCGGGTGGGAGCCCGTCTTGCCCGTCGACTGGATCGTCTTGATGAGGCTCAGCTGGTCGCTGCTCGACGTGTCGTAGACGTCGATGGTGCCGGCGCCGTAGGCGGGAGCCACCATCCTGCTGCCGTCGGGCGTGAGCTGCAGGTGGACGACGCCGCTGCTGCCCGTGGCCGTGGCCACCGGCTGGCTGAGGTTGCCGGCGGCGACGTCGAGGTTCCAGAGGTACATCTCGCTGCCCCCCTCGTTGGGCCCGTAGAGCAGGTTGGGCTCGCGGAACTCGACCCAGGAAGGGATGCCGGCCACGGGGGCGTCCATCTTGGTGGTGAAGCTTGAGCCATCGTACTCGGCCAGCAGGATGCGCTGGCTGGTGGTGAGCAGCAGCGTCTTGGAGGTTGCTGCCAGGGCGGCGGGAGCGGCAGGAAGTCTCATGATGCCTTTTCTTATATCAAGTCGACGTAGATTGTCTTTTCTGTATGTATGCTTAATAACACGCAGGGGTAAAAAGTCTTTGGCTTTATGTACTGGTATATGCCGAAAAGACAGAAGAAGGGAAAGGAGGTGCAAAAAAATCAATTCAAAAATTCAGATAGAAGAAGCCTTGTCAAAAGGTCAACCTGAGACACGAAGAAACAAATACAAAAGGGAGACAAAGACGGGGAGTTGGAATGTTCGCAGTTTAGTTGTATAGAACAAGAGCGATCACTAACAAGCAACAATCAATGTCGGGAATGGCAAGTGGATATAAAACAAGTAACTAAAGATCAGAACCGTCTCACTAGTGAGCCTAAAACCCACACGGCTGATCGATGCTACCACCACATAGTGCTACCTACTAATTACAGCAGAGGCCACACTTTCAGAAGAGTAACCAGGCCGATCCATGTATTCAACCCGTGCCTAAACAAAACGTTTCAACTGCAAAGCCAGTCGCCCATCCTTCCAGAGCCTCGCCTTTCTTGCAGTCGGATGTAGTAAGAAGTATGTACGAAGCTGCGGAGTGGACAGATTGCAAATGCCACCCCGTTAAAAATAAAATAAAATAAAAACAGAACAAAGAAGCAGCGTGTTGAAACAACGAGGTTGGTGCTGTGTGACTCTATTGGTTGGTGCGGACCCTGGGGGCGCTGATCAGGGGGAACCCCAACCTTTCGATGCTTGTATGTTGTTAGTAATACGTACATAAATAAATGTACTTGCTACCACCAGGCAAAGTCACGAGTGGCACGTTGCAGCGTGCCGCATCAAAAGCCTTGCGGTCCAGTCATCCAGGCCGGAGAAGCGAGGACGCTATAATAGGCTATGTGAGACAAGGAACCTGCTTCTTCTACCCTCGTGCTACCATTACAGCGTCGGCCTTTTTTTTTTTCAAATCTTCCTCAAGCTGAGTACGGTGTAATAGTGTCGTGTGATGGAGTTAAGCTATAATAGGCACCTAGGGTAGTGACGTAGCTCCTCGCCAGGGCAATTCCTCCTTCTAAATTGGTGCATACTTGTACTTGTTTGTAGGTTAGCCGGCAAGTCTTGAAACATTTCCATTGGCAGCCGCAAGTGCCTGCCATGACACGTCGTGATCACAGTCATGGCCAAAACCACCAGCAAGCACATGAAGGAAAAGGCGTGCACGAAAACGCCTGAACCGTTTCATGCTATTTGACCTTTTCCTACCCCATCTGCACCAATTCATGTTGCCGGATCGGCAACGACATTCCGGCGGGCATGACAGGAAGCGGGCCCCCCCAGATAAGGCTGCAGTGGCCCTGGATATCAGCTTCGTTTCCAGAAGACTTGGTTGATCTTTTAGGCAGATGCGCAGATGAATGCATGCGAAGAGTTGAAGCGCTTCAGGGCTTGCCGTTTTCAAGCATTTTCTCTGCTATATCGGCATCTGACGGTAGGAATCGTGCTCCATGTTTGGGTTCGTCCATGACGACAAGCCCCTCCGGATCATGCTCAAGATCAATCGCAGGTTAAAATATCATTCCAAGCTTGGGACATGGAGGGCTCACTAGTTGTTGTATAGCGTTTCCAAAGACGACACACGCACACACATGCATTGAATCCTTCAAACATCCAAGGCGTAATGGCTCCCTCATTGCGGCCCGACTTGAAATCGCGCGTCAATCCTACAACAGGAAACTCTCTTCGTGTCTGCGCACACACCGAATTTACCAATGCCATTCAGGACCGCACGTGTAGTGTATCCGATGCTCTCAAAGGCTTATTTCTTTTCCAAATCAACAACCTTTTTTGCGCTTACCAGGCTTTGCGGTCTAGCATAGGAAGCACACACCCCCAAAGTTGTAAAATGCACACCCAAACTACCGTAAATAGAACAGATCTGTGTTATTTTCTTGCGCTAAACCTATAGCGTCCTAGCTCAAGTAACGCAATAACCTGGAGATGACAAAGATTCCTTCCATTTTGCGGTAGCTTATACGTGTGCATTCTACACTTGGTGGTGTACTTTCTTATGCTGATGATCATTTCGTCACAAAAAGCCCCCTTCCATGAGATGCGTCAATCGACGGCGCCATATGAAACGTGCAAGCCTTGAAACACCCCTTTGCAATGCAATGCACCAACTCCGAGGGAAGGAGAATCAAAACCCTATAAACAGAAGGCGAAAAGGGGGAACCACTTTCCGGTTTGTGGAAGGAACCTTTTCTTCTTCCGACCTTTGATTCCATTCTTCTCTGTACATGTACAACCTTTATCCGATCAACGACGGCCAACTACATATAACTATAAACTCGCAGATTACAACACGTTCAGGATGAAGACCGCCGTCGCTGCTGCTGTCTTCCAGGCCTTTGCCGTGCAGGGTATTCGCATTGTCCAGTCCAACGACGATGGCTGGGCTGAGCTATACACCCGTTCGTTGCACGATGCGTTGACTGCTGCCGGCCACAATGTCGTCCTCTCAGCTCCCGCAGATAATATGTCGGGCACAGGTAACTTGGAACACAACCCCCCTTTTCTTCCTAGCTTTCCAAGCTCAATATATAGGAAAAAGGCTTAGAAGCTAACATGTATGCAAAACTCTTTAACCAGGCTCTTTGGATGCGGAACCTGAGCCCCGGGAGGACCCCTGCCAGTACGACAGCTGCGCGGCAAACAGCGGTCCCGTCGGCTTCAACGAGACGCGTCCGGAGCTCAACTGGGTAAACTCGTTCCCCGTGACGTCGATGAAGCACGGCATCGAAACCTTTGGTCCCAAGCTCTGGGACGGCGCCGCCCCCGAGCTCGCCGTCGCCGGTCCCAACGTAGGCTCCAACCTGTTCGTCGTGGTGCCCTTCTCCGGGACCGTGGGCGCCGCCGCCTACGCCGCCAAGGCCGGCATCCCCTCCATCGCCTTCTCGGGCGCCTCGGACGGCACCCTGCGGTGGGACGCCTCGCCCGTGCCCCCGCGCAGCACCGTCTACGCCGAGCTGGCCACCATCCTGACGGACAAGATCGTCGGCGGCGGGACCCCTTACCTGCCCGAGAACATCTTCCTCAACGTAAACTTCCCCGAGGTGGACGGCAGATGCGCCGCCGTGGACGACTTTGAGTTCGTGCTGAGCCGCATCAACCCCGGCGTCGTTTCCGAGCCCGACGTCGAGTGGTGCGGGAGCGACAGGCTGCCCGTCGAGTTGGACGTCAGCAAGGCGGATGGGTGCTTCGTGTCGGTGAGCATCGGCGATGCTACGGACAAGACGACTGCCAACGATGACCGCCAGGACGCGGTGCTGGAGAAGCTCAAGGATATCCTCGTTTGCTTGCCTTGAGGGGGCTTACTTATACTACCCCCGGTACTCCGTACTTGATTAGATGCCTAGCAACATACCCGCCTCAATGCTAGGCTTTTTGTTTCATTAATAAACTGACATGCGTCATGTAAAAGTCAACTGGTGATACAATGTTGCAAGAAGAGCCATGTGCAAGCTGGTGTCATGGCCGATCCAACTACTATTCATAGTCGAGCCATCGGCCACGTATGCGCCGAGCCACGGCCCTCTTCCTCACCCCTGAAGAGTTGTACACATATTACCAAGTCAGCGCCAATATTTTGCATATTGAGTTGCGACCCCCTCGACGGAGTCCCAAGAAATATTGTGCAACTCTGCCTGGGGGAGCCAACCCCTTAAATCGGTATAATGCAGACATGCATATATCTCACCGCCAGTATACTCAAGCGTAATTATCGCACCGAGGTAATTGTTCATCCACGACGCGCATCATGATGCGTGCGCGTGAAGTTTAAACCGGGATGATTAGCCGTGACCGTATCGTCCTCGGGTGAATGTCAGCTAATATAATAAAATGAAGACGGCAGGGCTTCGCAAAATGTATGGGGCTTCAGCAAATAAAATGCTTTTACTTGTGACTAAAAATGCATATTCTAGTACGGAGTACGGTGAAGCAATTCCTATACTATCATTGCTCGGAAAAGTAGAGATAAAAAAGAATGCCAAAAAGCAAAAAAAAATTTGTAGCTTCTCTTTGATTGAGCGTGTCATCCTTAGTGCAGGGGCCATGCTAATCTTCTCTGTCTGAAAAGTTCGTTAGTCGGAATCGAACACTGCGCGGGTACAGTTTAAACTTACATCGTTTCAAATAGACCATATGCCCGAAGGCAATAGTCCTAGTACTTTTACGCTTTATATACCTAGTGCCAGCCAGTTTTTCCCAGAGACCCACAATGGGTTACTTGCACTCCAACTTTTTACTCCAAAATGCCGTATAAGATTCTACCATTTTATACGATGCAAAAAGACAAAAAAGAAGAGAGAAAAAAAAAAGCTTTGCTTATAGTATCTTATTCACAGTTATTTTCGCAACTTCGGGTCGCCAACAACTGTGAGCGAGGTCGATTATTAATCGTTCGTGGTAAGCAACAGGTTCGGTGCTTGTTTTCGGCATAGCTCGCGACAGCGAGATTCGGTGCCCGAGTAAAAAAAACACGTTGCGCCCAGAAGATTATCTGATGCCTCGCCCGAACGGCGTACGAACTCGTGGTCGCGAAGACGTCGCGAAAACGTCGCTCTCCTTTGCCGACGGTCTGACACTCTTTCTTCTATGTAGTGCGTGACAGGGGTAACCTTCCAAAAAAAAAAAAAAAAGGGTGTGTGGCGCTGAATCCAATGATGCCATCCAGGGTTACCAACACCAACCAACCAAGCTTGTTCATCCCGGATGGATAGAATGTTGCTGAAAGTACAAGTTGAGATTTCATTCCTCATATAAAGGTCTTTTGTTTCCATGATCAGTAACTCAACAAAGGTTCATCGATCAAAACTACTGCTGCTACTATCAAAACACTTATACCTCAGCTCAACGACTTACACACGTCCCAACCAACACAACCACCATTTTCAGCACTCTCAAATCATACGTCACAGCGCTCCTCTCCTCTCTTCTCTCTCTCTCTCCTCTCTAAAATATAAATCCCAACCACCCCTCAAAAAGGTTGAAAAAAAAAACGTTCAAGTCAATCCTCTTCCTCGGAGCCACCGCAGGCGTTGGCCTCGCAACCCTCGAGTGCGCCCTCCTCTCCTCCCCAACAACAACCTGCATCGCCCTCGCCCGCGACCCCTCCAAGCTAAATAACCTCGCCGCCACCCACCCAAACACCCTGACCGTACACAAGGGCAACGCGCACTCGCCCGAAGACCTAACCCGCTGCCCTCGTCACCCCCTCGGGCCAAATGGTCGACATGGTGCACTTCTCCATCGGCGTCCGCCCCGACGCCCTCTTGCGCATGCCGGACCCGGACGTCACAAAAAAAAAGGGCATGTCGGCCCTCCTCGAGGCTCTCTCCCGCCTGCGCTCCTCGCGGGGCCTCCTCCCGGGCCGGCCGCTCATCTGCGTCGTCTCGGGAGCGGGCATCGTCGCGCGACCGCTCCGTGAGGGACTACCCGCTCGCCCTGTAGCCCGTATTCCGCTTCATGCTCGGCGTGCCGCACGCGGACAAGGCCGTCATGGAGAAGCGGCTGCTCGGGTCGGGGGAGCGCTTCGTCATCGCCCGGCCCAGCATGCTCTTGGACGGTGACGACCCGGACAGGGAGGTCCGCGTCGCCTTGCAGGATCCCAGGACGGGTGAGCCTGAAGGTGGGAAGCATCTCATGGGGTACACCATCTCCAGGCAGGCTGTTGGCCGGTGGATCTGGAATAACATCTACAGCAAAGAGCAGTGCCCTCAAGAGGGCAAGGGCATCGTCTTGACATGGTAGTTTGATAGTGAATGATGGTCGCGAGCGTTGCGTATTAAAGGGGATAGACATCACATAGATCTATTATTAATCTAGTATTAGGCACTGACTTCATATGTTAATTATTATTATTCACTCCTCTCTTTCCTATAGGTCTTAGGTGTTTCTTATCTACATTCCTCAATACCTCAGAAAGGACCGGCCGGCCGAAGCCATTAATCATGTACGTTTCGAACCAAGGCTTACCCTTGGAATCTTCATATACTCAACTTAAAAAAGGCTTATTCAGAAATGCAAATGCGCCCCATGCTCCCAGCGCGCCAAGGGGATGAAGGAAAATATCACGGCCATGATGCAACCCAACTCAAGAGTTACAGGCAGAACAGCGCGGCACCGGCAATAATGATGGCCAGCATGCTAGCGCGGGACTTGGTGCCAGAGCTGTCACCTTTACCGTTGCTTCCCTCATCCTCACCAGTGCAGAATTTGGAGACATCAGAGCATGGGTTGCCGGAATCGGGTGTGTTGACCGTGTTGCCGCCACCAGAGCCGCCGTCGCTGGACCCATCATCTTCACCACTGTGATCGTTTCCAGGGGCGCCATTACCGCCTCCGGGAATTTGAGCAGCGGTGGTCTCGGCGGCATCACCATCGTCAGATGATGACGTGCTGGTTTTGTCCTTGCCATCGTCCTTGCCATCGTCCTTGCCCTTATCAAGATCGGTGCCCGTAGCCTGCAAGGAGGCGAGAATATGGTCCTTGTTGCCATCGACAACGGTATCGTTGGTGTAAGTGTCGCCATCATACCAGTAGCTCTTGCCCTTGTGGGTGCCAATGCCATCCTTGCCATCGTAGCACTCAATAGAGACAGACTCAACAGAGGCCCAGAAGTAACCGGAGTTCTGGATATCCTCCGCATTCCAGTCAATCAGACCTCCGGCCCAATCAATTGTACCCTGAGGATTGCTCTCAAGACCACCAGGCCAGATGGATAGCTGCACGCGGGACGGGGTCTGCGGGAACTGCCAGTTTTGCGATGTCGCATTCCAAGTTTCTTTGCGCTCCTTGACACGACCGACCTTACCATCGACGAGCCACTCAATCTTGTCGGGAGTCCAGCGGATTTCATAGTCGTGCCAGTTGTGGAAGGTATCGGTGAGAGAAATGTTCTTGGAGTTGGTGTCTACGCCCAATTAGCTTTGCACTTTTTGACTCTTCTTTTCCGTCCAACACTTACAGTCAGTCACACCCTGGAAGTAGTAGTTGGTCTGCGCGTGCTCGAGATCAACACCGACCCATTCGTAATCAATTTCGTCCTGAATATCAGAAAAGAGGATGAAGCCGCTGATGACACCCCTGCCACGCGCTGTCTTCATGCGCGCCTTGACATTGCCGTACCACATATACGAAGTAGACGACAGAACGGTACCTGTGCTGCCCTTGGGCATGGTGAGGAGGGTGTAGCCGTTGTAGAGGGCAGTCTCGCCCGTCCTAACCCACGTTGCCTTGTCGGCGTCGCCAAGGTAGTCGTTGATGCTAATAACGCCATCCTTAGTGTCGAACTTGAAATCAACGTCCTTGCAAGTAGGAGCAGGAACGCAAGATTCTGGGGAGAAGGAGTTACGAGGGTCGCATCCACCAAGGCAGTAGGCTCCAACACCACATTCACCGTACTCTATTCGAAGGTCAGCCATCTGACCCGAACCATATATGGGACATACTCAAGGGGTACTTACGGGAGCAGCAGGGAGCTTTCTCAGGGCACTGGTTACTAGCCGAGCACTTCTGAGCCAGGACAGAGCTGGCACCAACAAAGGCGGCCAAGACTACAGAGCGCAACATCGTGAAAGTATGGGCCCTGAAGATCGTCGGATTATCGGTGTTCGCTCTAAAACGGTTGAGGCGTGATTATAATTGTATCGTAGGTAAGGAGCAGATAAGGTATATCCCACAGCCAACAAAGGGTGTGTGCTTCCAATTGCTTTGCGGATACACCCCTCAATCGCTGGAATGTACGTAGGAATGCGGAAGACGGTACGAGCTATCGACTATAATGAGCACACGACTCGACTGCCTCCAGCGGGTAGAAAGGCGACAATTTCCGGGACACGTAGCAGAGGCTTGGGAAGTAAAATCCGACCACTGTTACCGTCGAACCACGATTGTCTGTCGCAAGATGCGGTATAACGTACCACTGTCGATATGCAAGTACAGGTAGGTGGTGGATCCGAGACAAAGGCAAGCGCGCAGGGGAAAAAAAAAAACAATGCAAGCAGTCGCAAATTATTTAACGATGGTATCGAAGTCGGAGCAACGCGATAGCGAGTGACTTTGCCTTTAGGTCGGATTCACGAACCTCGACGTGCCTCTGAAAGCGAGCGATGAGGCAGGCGTCGAAAAGTATTACTCCGTAGATTGTTTGTGGGTTGAAGAAGGAGAAGAAGCTGAGAGAGGGTTGCGGGATGGGATGGAGAAGTGGGAAAGGAGCACTGACTGAACACACTACTTGTAACCCACCGGCACTATTACCACGACCACTGGGTTACTCCGTACTCCGTACTGGGCTCATCCCGCTGCTCTGCCACCGTTTGCTTGCCATTTCGAGAAGACAGTGCCCGTGATCACCTAGCAGATCGACAAATCGCTCCTGGACAGGCCAGCTCAGTGGACCCTTACCACCCCCAATCTCCACCCGCAAGCTCACTCGGCTTAAGAGTTCCGGCATCTTCCTCTTCGTGTTTGGCGGCTGCTTCCCAAGACCTGAGACTTCGTATTCATATGTAGCATCTTGGGCCTTGTTGCTTATGCGGTTCTTTGCCAACGCCGTTAGGTATCCGTACCATTTTCTATCGAGCAACGACGGAGGATAGCGTGAAAAGTCAATCCTCTACATGTACATGCTAAAAATAAACTCCATTGTACGGAGTACATGTAAACCTACTCATACCCCACATGAAAGGTACAGCATTGTCTTTCAACGTTACGTATCAAGCCATTGATATAGTTCACTTCGTTATTAGTTCATCCATCAATATCCAATATTAGGCTACGAAATGCATCCAAGCCACTGATGCTGCATGGCCAGCAACGTGCATGCAACGTAGCACAAAACCTGGGGAAAGTCAAGCCTCATTACCTAGTACAGGGTATTGCCGAAAGTTGCAGGTGTCATCTGCCGCCAATTTTCATGCAGATCATACTTTCGATACGGAGTACGAAGCATAGCACAGTGCAAATACATGGGCAATCGTTCGAAACTTGATTATTTGCAGATACTCGACGACAGTGTAGTGCGAATTGGGTATAACTCTCCGCTTCGCGAATCTTGCGCCGTAGCGAATTACCCAGACCACCCACATCAGGCTGACACGCGGCGTGTCTATATCTACCGCAGTATTCTTCCAACCCAGGCTGATCAATACTTTCCCATCGACAAAAAGCTCGCAAATGGCGCCATCAAAATCCTACCCTGAAGTGCAGGGCTGAACTGGCGTAAACCACCCCTGTTCCCAACGACTAAACATATTTCCCATAATTCCTCACAAATCAGTATAACCATCCACCCCAATATCCCCAGCAAGCACCTGAAAGAGTAAACCACACTATCAAACTTTTGAAAACATCGCTGAAGACATTATGCTTTGTTCGGTTCGGCCAAGGAGCATCTAGCCATTACACACAATTCTTCTGAGATATCGCCAACTAGCTTAGGCGGCACTGTGCCTCACTGTACCTCATTTTGGGAACAAGCCAGCGAACCTATCGTCCTTTCGGTGTAGCAAAAAGTTCTGATCGGGTTGTTAGCTACATGTATAATGGGTGCATTCATGTAAGTCCATACCTGGAAATTGATCTTTGGCATACTGCTCGCACGCCTTGGCAGGCTTGCCCACCTTTTGTCCAATCACCTTCCATTTGTTGTTCTCATAGTCCTTGATTGCGTTCAATAGTGCTTGTTTCTGAGTATGGTTAGCTGCCATGACCCCGCGTAAAAGTGGTTGGTCGCCGACCTCGTCCTCTGCAAACTCAGCGTAGTGCATGTCCTTGTACCAATGTTTCTTCACTGAACCCTCTGTTCGAGTTGGGAAAGTCTACCATCAAAGTTAGTAAGAATCTTCGCACACATCTAGGGCGGTGTGTCCCGTAGCTTACTTTGGCAATTTCGGCCCAGCTGTTGCCTGCATCGCGCATCTGCTTAAGTCGCAACTCCTCCTGAGGTGTCCATGGTGTATTTGTCCTGCTCTTCTTTGCCGGAGGCGGGGCTATTGGACCGGTGTTATCTGTCGTTGGGGTGGGCACCTGAGGCTGTGGTGCTTGAGAGGACTGCTGTTGGTGACCTGGTGGGGGAGCACCATGGGGCATTGCGGGAGGTGGCTGCGCTTGAGGATGAGCCTGAACTGGGGTCGCCTGTTGCTGCTGCTGCTGCTGTTGTTGCTGCTGCGGCGGCTGCTGATGAGCTTGCTGGGGTCCAGCGGTAGAAGGGGGAGCCGTAGCAACTGGAGGAGCCGCTGTCGAGGGGTTTGGCCGCTTGCGTTGTCTGCTTGGCTGAGAAGCAGGTGTCTGGGTCGGCGTCTGCTGTTGAGAAGGAGAAGCCCCCGGAGGCTGTTGAGCGACGTTCATAGGGGGCTGCCCAGATGCCTGTTGATGAGGCTGCTGAGGCTGCATATTAGGCGGCGCATGTGGCGTGCCATACGTGAAGTGTTGCTGGTCATTGCGACGGGCCATATCGGCCTGGGTCTGGTACGGATTTGCCTGGCTATAGATGGTTGATCCAGTTAGTTCACGCTTTGTAGGACGAGAGAATGCTGGTGTTGAATGCCATGGTACTCTACCGCGACATGAAGACGGGGTCAGAGTATAAGGTAGCAGTCAGGGTGGCACACAACGGCATCGGCGACTTCAACGACCACGCGCAGCAACGGGGACACGAGGTCGCCGCGCTGGCAGAGGTACAACCAAGTGGTGATACATGAGTTGTCGTTGTTTGCTCGGCAGTCGAAGTGTTGGCGGTGGTAGATGGAGCCGAACAGGAAGCGAAAGAAAGAGAGAAAGAGAAAGACGAAGAGGAAGAGTGGATGGGTTCTCGAGTCCAAAGGTGAGTACCAACCGCTACATCTTGTGTAGGTACATTGCACGTTGGGAGCCGAATGAGACCTGAGTGCCGGTGGGCTGGGTAGAGGTACTTGGGAGGATACAAAAGCAAAAGGTACTCACTGCATGTCGTTGGGTTGGTGGGTGGAATTGGCGTAAACGTACTCCGGCACCGGGCCGACCTGCCATTGCTGCATTGTCTAAGTGATTGTGTGAGTACGTACGTTCAAAAGGTCGTCGAAACGTTGAACCTGGAACAAGGAAAAAAGAGAAATTGTAGAGATTTTAGTGAGAGGCAGAAAAGGCGCGCAGCTCTTGCATGTGTAAGCCGGTATGGATTGAGCGAAGAGCAGCACGGGAAGGTGCATTTGCGCCAGCTGCGGGAGACGATTGGGAGGTAACGACGCAGGCGCAGGCACAGCTCGCCAAAGGCAGAGACAACAGGAGAGGCACAGGGAACGGAGGGGGCTGGGAATGGCAGGGTAGAAGGAGTAGGCAGTGCAAACCAATTGGCGCTCGCGCGCGAACCGAAAGCCACTTGCCCATGATGCAGTCGATCTGTCTGTCAAGCGACGCAAGGAGTTCTGAAATGGGTGTCTTTATTTCCTTGCCCATTGCTTATTGGTTGTCCTCAACCAACATAGGCCTATGTCATCGAGGTATGCATGCAGGACATGTTGATCAATGGTTCTGCGGCAGCGAAAGGACAGCAACGCGACCTTGAGTAGCCAGCAATTCCCAAGACAGGACATGGCAACAGAGCAGCAGCAGCAGCAGCAGCATCACTTCATGAGAGGGCAAGCGACAATCAGACGCCACTGCAGATAATGGGCAAATAATAGACAAATGAGAGCGACAGCGAAAACTTACTGGATGTGTGAAGCGCGGTGCGTGGGTCGAAGGGTTTGCGAAGGTACAAGCTGGAGATGTAACTGCTGCGGTAGCGTTTTGCCGCGACGGCCGCAGTCAAGTCAAAGGTACGCGGTGGGAATTTTTTTTTTTGTTTCGGGGAACGACAGCAGTACTTAACAGTAGCAAGCTGCGTTGGTCGCGTGTCGTCACTCTCGAGAAAATAGCCTCTAGCCTTTCGTCTCTAGGCAAATTGAGCCCTAGGACGTGTCGCTTACCGTTGCGCAAGCGGTTGCACAAGTTTGAGAAGCACCTGAGCGTACTTTGATTGATGAGAAAGACAAAGATTTCTTTCTGCCGTCGGTGTAGGTACTCGCTTTGGTTGCTAGTGGGTTGTGTTTGGAGGGGCAACGGGCGGGAAGGTCAACTAGGGTTATCGGTGAGTTCTGGTGAAAAGTGGAAGGGGAGAACGCTGGGTTTCTTCTCCCTCTTTGTTATTCGGCTGCGGTTTTGGGAGATGAGGTACTTTATGAGTACGTGGTTGCAGGGGAGGGGGGAGGGGGGAGGGGGGAGGCGCGGCAGTAATGTTATTTAGCTAGCGTGTACTACTCCGTACGTAGTGGTAGTAAGACTCTTCAACAATGGTCTGAAGCCCACGCGCGTTTGACAATTTCTGTGTCTTGTCCTGAGTTCAGAAGCGCAGGACGGAAAGACGAGCGCGGAAAGCCTTTGACTTGCTGATTGATGTCCCTCTTCGCTGGGGTCTGTAGCAGCTAATGACAGATTTGACTTTTGGGACCTAGCGAAGATTGTCGGATTGGAGGGGGAAATCAACAAAGTGGCTGAATGGCCGCGCCGGTGGCAACGGTGAGTCGCAGAGAACAGGTGAGCTGAGAGTTCCAAAAAAGGGCTGTTTCAGGGACTTTTTGCAGGTCGCATCTGGGTCGCGATGCGATGCAACTGCGTGAGTCGACGTTTTCAAGTGTGCGCACACCGACAATAAGATGGTCTGCCGCGTCGTTGTCGTGATGTCGATGAGCGCCGTGGGGTGACTTGATGGATGAGATCCCGCAGGGAAGAGAGGTACAAAGAGTCAGAATGTGAGTATGGAGTACCTCGGCCGTAGGTAACTTCTATTCCCTCCAGGTTTGTGGCGGAACAAACGCAGGCTGGCAGGGCTGGAGAAAGCCTGAGGAGACAAGGGATGACCGCTTTTCTCAAACTAGACTGGTCGGAGGGGCGTTGGCACCTGCAAATTGAAACTGTAATCCAGTTGCGTCTTCAACAGAAACCACACTACTCGCACGGTGAGCAGAACCGAGACTGACTGGTTAAAACACAGTACGCATTGCACTAGCGCTTCAAAAAGAAGGAAGGATCGACGAGCACCGTACCCGTCGTCGCCGTCACCTGTTGTTTCAATTGGTCCGGCCAGGTTGTGACCCATATTTCCATGTCGACAGCGCTGCATGCATGTTGGTGAGACGCAAAATGATCTCACGCTGTAATGGGAAGGGATGACGGGTGCAGCAAAGTCCAAGATCACGGGATTGACATTCTTTATCTCTTTTCTCCTTGCGATGCAACCTTGAGCCACAATTCTCATGTCTGGGAGACTGTCAAATTATCGTAAGATGCCTCAGAGCTCATGCGTCATTGGTACAATGTGAACCCAAGGATTTGGAGCCATGCGCTTGAGGTGTGATGAACACTCCAAGATTGCAACTGAGAGACTTAAATGCCTCGACGAATTAAGCGAGGCCAAGGCCTAGGCCATAATCAATTGGTTATTCTGACCCAAAACCGTTCCACCATCGACACCGATTACACCGTCTTCTGATGTCGTTGCTTTCTTTCCTTCAATCATGTTGATTTGCGCACTCGCTTTAGGCTAGCGACAACGCCTGTCAACGCCTGTTAACTCCAAGGTACTCCGTACTCCGTACGGAGTACCTTGTAGTAGCTGGACGAGTAGAGGATCCACCTCCACACAGGGCTCGGTACATGACCCGAGGGCCTTCTGAGCGAACGGGGCCAGAGTCGTGACTTTGTCAACGAGTACCTCTAACAAGGCTCCCAACCTTCTTGAGCAACGGCTCTTTAGTCACTAGCTTGCAATTTCAGCCACATCATCTACATATACAGATGGTTAAAAACGACACTGCTTTACAGAGTACATATCAAAGATCTTTAGTGAACTCATTGGATGCAGCTTGTGAGACTTTCGCTCACCGAGAAAACACAGCATATAATCCACAAGCGGTCCAACAAAGTAAAAGAACTGCGTACAACCGGGGACAACCAACATACTCACCAATGAATACTGCTAGTGTGGAGTAGTGGTGTTGATTTTAAGGAGTAGTAGCAACGTGGGCGGGCAAAACTCCACGCTTGGTTATCAACTTCAATCCTTTTGCAATATTTTGATTTGAATGCAGCAGAACCTCGAGAGTGCAACTGCCGACATCTGGGTGCTCTGTGTGCCTCCATTTCCCCAACGTTTCATTTATACAAGGACGCATAATATGCTCAATGAATAACTTCTGAAGGGATGGGTATACTAATAAATCTTCTCATGTTGTGATGTGATTGAATATTATGCATTCACTGAGGTGGGAACAACCTGATCTAGCTTGGGTAATGGGAAAAGGGGGCCAAGCAAAGACGGCCGAGTGTGGCGGACAGCCAGTTGGCCGTCTGGACATATATGTGTGCTTGCTATATACTACATATAATATTACAAAGTAGATCCAGGGCAGATAAGGACAGGCATGATGATTACATGACAACTGCCGATAATTTGCTTCATAGACCACCCAGTCAGCATATGTAATCCTATTATGGCTCGCAACTGGGGGCCTGACGTGCGATAAAATTCGATTTGGGAGAGAAAGCTGTGACTAGTGCCATAGTCAAACTAACAGAGGAATCTTTATTTTCAAACGATTTAAAGATGGAGATTAAGCTTATCGCCAAACTCAGTGGAATCTGGATGTCTCCTACGAACCGCAGCAGAGTCGTTGCGAGTGCTGCAAGTTGCTGTGCGCACCTACTCCATACATGGACGGTGCTAGAAATCTGGTGCTAGCAGCTTTTTCAGCAGGTGCAACGGCACGTGTAGTGGGTACCTCTAGGCCTAGAACCTCCTAGGAAACCCCCCTCCCCTACTTGTAAATGGCCCCCCGTGCCTGCCGCCCCAAGCTCGATACTAGACAAAATCCCCCTCCGGCAGGCCTGGATATCTTTCCTCCCATCAACATGAACTCTTCCTTCCCCTCTCCCACAAACATCTAACGCTCCATGCCGGGCTATTCGACCCAATATTTTTCAATTACTCTGGTAGTGATACCCACAACGAAGCTTTTCCTTTTATCGATCCGTACACTTCTGTGACCGAAAAGCTAGGTAGATCTGTACGTGTACGGAGTACGGAGTACAGACAGACTTGCCGACAGCCAGCACTGATACTAACCTGAAATCCTTCCCGCAGCGTTAGTGAGTTTCATGGACCCTCTCTCATCTCTTGGCTTCTGGGGATCAAACAGCGATATCATAGCGTAACGCCTGGCTGACCGGTTGCTCCTCCTTGAGACTTTCTCAGGGGTCTCCACGGCGTCCAAACCCGACTCCATCGTGTCTTTACCCTTCTCGGCTTTCTCAACTGGACCCGAAACCCCCTGGGTGTCGCAACTTCGCGACCGGAAGCTCGATGGCCCTGGTATCGAAAATTTTCATCCCGTATGAACACCTGGTTCCTGCATGATGACATTGGCCAGATGACGGGGTAACGAGAAGAAGGCTGGTGGAGTGATAAGGCAGGCCAGCCCATTACTACTACGGAGTACGTACGTGCGCAGATTGTACATACTCCGTACAAACTCCGTACATGCAGCCAAACAAGGGCAGTATACGGAGTAATTTGACACCTGAGAGACAGGGATACCCTCGCTTGGCAAAACTTCAGACGAAATCTATCATGGGGGTTAGCGTCACCGTTGAGGCGTTTGTTTAGTGGGAAGCCTTAACGCAAATGCTGCCGCGAACACACGTATCCGGTAACCTCTTTGCATCTCTGTGCGTTTCCTCCCCACACGATTTGCCTCACAGCCTCGTCACTGAATGTATACTCCGTACGTGGGTGCCGCTCTTGAGCAACGTTGACGAGGCTGTTTGAACCCTGGGTGATTTGGGTCCCATAGCCGAAGGCGAGAGAACGGCTGTTTAACTATCCGGTGACAGATTAAGAGGAGAATAGCTAATCTCCCGTTTCATCGGCCGGCATTCAAACGTTGACGTTTAAGAGAAAGAAAATAAGAAAATGATGAGCAACGGCGGATCCCCTAATCCTGGGTGATCGTTTGGTTCTTCTTCAGTGCCCATGTTCGTGTCATGCCATCGACGGGCTTGTACTGCGTGCGCGCGCAGAGACCTAACAAAAGAATCATCTAACCACGTTCCGGAGATACTACTAAATCTCTCCAACAGTTGATCAAAGTGGTGGTGCATGCAAGTGCGGACTGCTAGGCTGTACTGAGTAGGCAGCGATTGAAAGGCATGCCGCTAAACGCCACACTCTACATGCAAACACTTATGAAGCTCAGATGTAACATCGTTGCATGCACGAAACAACACCTTACCTCCCCCCCACACACACATCGTCCCCCCCGGTCGAGGCCTGTCGCAAACACCGACTATCATCAACACAACCCATACAGGTAGCCCTGGTAGGATAAGGGTCTCGAGATACGGTCTACCAGTAGTCCCCATTAACAGGAGCAGGCCGGAGCAACATCTTGGCAACACTCATCTCGTTTACGTTTCTCGAGCTACTTGTTCAGTTTATATTTATATCCGTCGTTTCCCCCTTCATCAAGTCTGTTTATGTTATCCGTCTCTTTCTCTTTACTCTGCACAGCTGGCTGTCGTTTATTGTTTTGCCGTTTCCCAATTGTCAACTGGTCTTGACATTCACTGCGTCTTTTTTATTATTTTATTTTATATATATACCCTTACGACACCGCCTTAATATCTTGCCTCTTTCGCGCACTTTTCTGCTCAAATCCTCATCCCTTTTTCTACAAAAGAAAAAGAAAGAAAAGCTTACAACAACGCTGGCCCGGTGCTACGATTTAATACTCTCTTAATATACTCCTCAGCAACATGTCTACCTCGAATATGGGTCCCGTCATGGGCATGTACACTCCCGCAAGCGATCTCAGGGAACGCCACGAGTACGGTGCTACGAAGCACAGGAGAAACCCTTCCAACGGAGGTGGTCGTGCCTGGAGCGACAGCGAGGTAAGCTCACTGGTTGTTCAAACGGCGAAAGTTGTTCAAGCTAACAAATGGTTCTGCAGGAACAATATCTCATCCAGACTCGTCAGCAGAAGATGCCCTACAAGCACATTGCTGCCCACCTTAACAAGACTGAGCTCGCCTGCCGCCTGCATTACCATCAGATCTCTCACGGCAATGCCCGCCGGAGACGTAACCCTTCGTGCTCGTCTATCTCGTCAGACCACTCGGCTATGGCCATGGACCCTGCTACGGGAGGCATGATGCAGCGTGGCTTTCGCTCTCTGTCGCCTCCTGAGAGCACCGGCTCCAGGTCTCCTCAGGGCGATGGCCTGGTCCGCCTCCCCAGCATCATGCACGCTGCCGCGCCCCCCAAGCTGCCTTCCATCCTGCCCAAGCCGGACAACATGGACGTGACTCATGGGTACCAGAGTTTGTCGGCTGCCTCGAGCTTCCGTCCCTCGCTGCGTCTTGAGACGGCGGTGCCCTCGCTTTACCACTCGGGTGCTTCCTCGGCCAACTCCTCCTCGGCCACCCATGTGGATATGGGTCGCCTGGAGTACATCTACAACTCGCGCAAGCACAACTTCTGGGACAGCATCGCCGCCGAATACGGACAGGGCGTCTCCCCCGCTGCCCTCGAACAGGCGTGGATGGCGTCGACCATGTGCTGCAGGCAGCGCGGTCAGAGCCCCATTACCCCGGCCACGAGCCCTATTGGATCATCTGGAAGCTTTCACAAGGCACGCAAGGACAGGACGAGCATCTCCTCCATCCTGAGTGACGTAGAGTAAAAATGGCTTGCAAGGGAAAAGTAGTTACTTGGGTATCTTGGGGATAGAGGGATATGCAAGAGGGATATGCAAGAGGCGTTGGGCGGATTCACAAGTACAAGTGCATTTCGGTTATTCACCCTTTTTTATCAGCGACAAACGAAGTTATGATAGCAACCGAGGAGGGGATATACATACCTAGTTTAGCGATGGGATTTGGCGAATAGACAGCTCTGCGCGTCATTGTAAAGACGGTAATAAATGAAGCCTTCACGGTCGACCTTCTTTTTTTTTTTTTTCCTAGGATGATTTCACTATTGTTCTGCTTGGTGCTAATACATATTCGCCATATCAAGGTGTTGAGGCGTGAAGCGAAACACCAAAAGTGTTTCACAATCCTGGCGCCGAGACTGAGGGCTGGCCGCTGACACATACTGTATGTAGAATGTAGATGGATAGTAGTTCATGCATCAGGGATAACTCGAAGGAGAAGACCCGCTGACAGGGACAGAATTAGGTGGGCGACAAAAACCTTTCGGTACTTGGCCAAACTTATAACAATGCGGGATGCGATTGTCCAATGACGATGGAGCTGGTTGTCAGCGAAAGCGGCTACTACTATAATCCCACCAAAACGAATTTCCACTTCTCTCCGCGTTTTGTGTCATGTTGCGCTGTGCGGTGTGTGAGTGCGAGTGTGCGAGTGTGTGTGTGTGTCCGATGAGGGGCAGCAGCTACATTAGTAAAAAGAATCTTCCGCCCAAGGAAGGTGGGGGGAAGGAAGAAAGACGTCACTTGACAACTGACTTGTCTGAACTTTCTCAGGTTCCAATCCCTCCCTTTTTGCTTTTTCGGCTGTAAGTTAAACAATTTCGGCTAGAAAAGGTGCATAAGTAGAGATAGCGACGTCTGATAAGGAAAAAAAAGAAGAAGAAAAGGTGAGTGTACTACGTCCCCTCTGTGCTTTGTTTGCAATGCATGCATCATTTAGCCGAGATGGACGAGTTGTCTTTGAGCTACTATAGTACTTTACTAGTATTACCTCGGGCTTCCCGGCCAAGGTGTGAGCTATCGTGTAACTCCCGATGTTACACAAGTTACTGCATAGCAGGGGGAAGGGGGGGGGGGGGGGGTTTCTTTCCGCATTATTGTTTTTTTTTTCCTTTTTCCCCTTTTTTTTTTTCTTTTTTTCCCTTTTTTTTCCTTTTTTTTTTTCTTATTTTGGGTTTTTCGTTTTGCCCTCCCCCTCCTCCCCCCCTTT